>JAVTVY010031693.1:0-134847 GCA_036873755.1 Hanleya hanleyi | reverse complement strand
ACACGCGAACGCGCGACTGGCCGATAGCGGCCATCAAGAAGGTCGCGGCACAATAATATAAATCTGAATATAATTTAATACGAAACGAAATTTAGTATTTTTCCGTTTTACAAAATGAAATCCGATGAAACAGTCAAGCGACAGAGAAAGGAACAGTACTTCATTCAGAAGTTCAAATGTGAATTAAACTGTTAATAATACCTTTATTGATATATGAACTGTGGAATTGAACAATTAATTATTTCTTTTATGCATGTATCGACTGATAAAGAAGATGTCAGACAACTGTCGGTAAAAACTAACCCTGCATTTATCATGTCTGGACGTGTCAGGAAAAACTAACTCAACGGACATGTCATCTTATGTTCAACATCAGGGCAATGCAGCTAATTGTTTAGTTCTTGTTCTGTAGTTTATATCATTGTCGGATTATAACAAACTGTTTTACGATTTGGCGTCTCCAGTATATTGTAAATATGTCTCCAGTGTCTAATTTGTATAAAAAATGCGTTTCAGCATGTTCAACAGCAAGGCAACTATATGTATATATATAACTTCACATAGGAAAAAAATATATCATTGCTATTGAAAAGACCATAAAATGGACGAAACCGGTTTAGCAGTACAATATACAGTTTAGCTCAAAACTCTACATTTTATTTTTTATTTCGAATTGAATTCGCATACATATCTCCCGACCGCAGTTTATGCCCCAACATAGCCCCATATTGGCACCTGCTTTTTGACCTAGTTTAGGACTGACAATTTCAATTGGTTAGGACGATTACGGGCCCAGCTTGTGCCGTATCCAAGTTGGCCCTCAGAGGCGTGGTACAATGACATCTAGAACAAGAGGCATTTATAATGGTTTGCTTCACTTACACTTTGGCCAAAATGTAAAAAAGAAAAAACAAAAAAAAAACAAAAAAAAAACAAACGTGTTTCTGGCTTTCAGACCCTATTTTGCGTATTGTTATTTATTTCAGGAAAGTCCCGTTTTAGGACAGCTGTAGGTCAATAGGTTGAGACACAGTGCCACGTCTCGAACCAGAAACATTCATTCTCCAATACAGCCAGAAAAAAGGTGATGGCCAGTTCTGATCATCAATGAAGAGTTATGATGGTCATCATCTTTTAAGGGTGATGATTTTGCCTCATCACCTTTAAAAGGTGATGAGCTAAATTTACACTCATTGCTCATCACTCTTCAGATGTGATGTATATCGTTTTTAAAAGTGATCGTAAAAAAGAGTGATGGCCCAAACTCATCACTTTCTCGGGGTGATAGTTGTCAACCTTTTCTATCTGTGAACACTATGTGAACAGCTAACGGCCTTTTCTGACTCTCAACATCACATTGCAGACAAATGGAAGGTTGCAGATCTCCATTCGATCAAGGGAGATCGTTCTGCTGATATGTTTGGGGAAAAGGGTGTTCATGCGTATTTTTGGAGGCGACGCGCGAGCTGACATAAACAAGAGTAGAACGCGACAGAGCAAAGACCATGTAGTTTCCATCTCTTTAATGATTTTCGTTCATTTTTATATGCTTGCTGATGTTTTTCAAACCAAATTTCGAGAAGAATATTTATTATCTGAGAGTTTTGGGAGTTTCAAAATATAACAGGTTACATGTTTTTTAAAATTTCGGTAGGCTTGACATCTCCTTTTTCAGTCGATACATGCATAACAAAAATAATTAATTGTTCAATTACACAGTTCATATATCAATAGAGGTATTATTAACAGTTTAATTCACATTTGAACTTCTGAATGAAGTACTGTCCCTTTGTCTGTCGCCTGACTGTATCATCGGATTTCATTTTGTAAAACGGAAAAATACTAAATTTCGTTTCGTATTAAATTATATTCAGATTTATATTATTGTGCCGCGACCTTCTCGATGGCCGCTATCGGCCATTCGCGCGTTCGCGTGTTCGCGTGCCGCGACCTGTCCCGAGGCGAGTATGCGAGAAGACGAGAACACGCGAATGGTAGGTCGCGACTCGCTAATGGCATCATTCGCGTGTTTTCGTGTTATCGTGCCGCGACCTTTTTGATGGCCGCTATCGGCCATTCGCGCGTTCGTGTGTTCGCGTGCCGCGACCTATCCTGAGGCGAGTATGCGAGAAGACGAGAACACGCGAATGGTAGGTCGCGACTCGCTAATGGCATCATTCGCGTGTTCTCGTGTTATCGTGCCGCGACCTATTTGATGGCCGCTATCGGCCATTCGCGCGTTCGCGTGCCGCGACCCATCCTGAGGCGAGTATGCGAGAAGACGAGAACACGCGAATGGTAGGTCGCGACTCGCTAATGGCATCGTTCGCGTGTTCTCGTGTTATCGTGCCGCGACCTTTTTGATGGCCGCTATCGGCCATTCGCGCCCCTAATTCTCGTATTTTCGCCATTTCGCCTGGCCAAATCTACAGGGCGAGATAGCGAGAACGCGAGTGGCCGCTATCGGCTTCCATAGAAATGGCCAAACGAAAAACCGCGCACACCTCTATGACCATACACGGCATTGTTGACCTTTGTACTAGACAACACGAATACATTATGACGTCTCCCTATGTAATTGAGTCTCGGTACATGAAACAACTGTACTGGAGTTTTATATGGAGAGAATTACAAAGCTATTTCAAGCGTGATATATCATCGATATCGCGGAGAAATGGTAGTCATTTTGTAGAGTTCTGTTTGTTCTACAAGATGCAAAAAAGAAAATTTGTGCAGAGTTAACTGCTGATTATTGACAAGCTCCAAAGTAGACGACTAATTAAAATGGACAGACTAGTATTTTTCTTATAATTAGTCGCGGGTTTGAGGGCTTCTGTAAAATCAGCCGTATGGTTAAAATCAATTTCCTTTTTTAGAACGTATATAACAAAGTTATATCTATAGAATGTCATACCACTCTCCGTGATAACTGCTACAAAACTTGAGTTTTAGAGCTTTTTGTACTACCCGGGTTAAATGCCATAAGGGTTGTTCACGTGAATCTTCACCAATACATGGTATGTCGTCATAATCTATTCCTTTTTCTCTGGCCAAAGGGCAATAGGCGGGGAGAGATGTCATTCAAGGGTTGCTCTGTTTGTCGTTTGGTTATGAAGACATGAGATTAAACTATTGTCGTTGACAAAGAACGAAAGATTCGAGAATACGGGTGGACCAGTACAGCCGCTATGTTATGCAAATGTCCTCGACACCTCAAAGATTTGGACGCCTCTCAGACACAGCATAACCGTATCACTTCAATAGTATGGTGATCTGGTTGGACCAAAAGTGTGCCCCGCATTACCTCATCAAAAGCGTGAGCGACAACGCAAAGGGTGACGTCGTCTTCCAAAACACGATGTCGCCCTTTCGCATCGTAGGTTTACAAATGTAATTAACGAGTGAGCAATCAAATTAAACTATACACTTACAATACCGTTGATGATGTCCGACTCTAATCGACTGGATCAATAATGGGATATTTGCTATAAAAATGTAAATATAGGTCATACGGCCATCCATAGATTACACCGTCATTGAAATAAAGATCGTGTGAAGTTGTCATTTTAATTCATGCAGTCACACATGGAGGCTTTGCCCCTGTCCTTGTGAAGGTAACATCGATTGAGGACACTTTCCCATATATAGAACTGAATAGCTCACCCCGCCTATTGCCCTCTGGCCAGAGAAAAAGGAATAGATTATGACGACATACCATGTATTGGTGAAGATTCACGTGAACAACCCTTATGGCATTTAACCCGGGTAGTACAAAAAAGCTCTAAAACTCAAGTTTTGTAGCAGTTATCACGGAGAGTGGTATGACATTCTATAGATATAACTTTGTTATATACGTTCTAAAAAAGGAAATTGATTTTAACCATACGGCTGATTTTACAGAAGCCCTCAAACCCGCGACTAATTATAAGAAAAATACTATAGTGACTTTTGGGGCTAGATTGGGATTTGTGTCGCGTTTTCGGTGTACCATATTATGCCATTTTTTTAGTGAATTCATACTGCATGTGGCTCAACTAGTTTAATCGGTCTCCTTCGTAAATTTCCGCTCAGAAGATCCTAATGGCAAATAATGACCGAATGTTAAAACGTATGTACAGCCTCTTATGAAAAACGGCCTTATATTGGTGAAGAGTTAGGATAGCCGTGTTAGTCTGATGAATATGAAAATCAATTTTGACATTTGTGTCCCGGTGCCCCATATACAATCCCTAGGCATATTGTGTTTAAAATGTGTTACATATCACGCTAGTTATCTCCGTGGATGTTGCAGGTTATACAATTTATCAGGTTCATTATACAAGATTTTTTACTAGTATATCCTTCATTTTATACATAAAGAAAATGTATGTGGTGCCAACCGATTCATCACAACCTCTAAAGTTATCTGTATGCCATTGTTATGTCTATAATACCCTATAGCGTACTGGTATATACTCCTTCCACATCTGGAGCTGTACTCAAAGCGTTAGAGTTTGCGTGTCCGTACACCATACCATGTCGTTTACCTGTTCCATAAGCCTTCACCTGAAATATTCAGAACCCAAGAGAAAGCAAATGGGGGTGGATTAATGAAACCTTTGCGTGCAGAGAATTCCCCTGGAGTCCCCGAATGACGGAGTTGTGTTTTCCTTAGCACGACACCATATGCTCCCTAGAAGTTAATTAATGCCTTGGTCACCGAAACCAGCGATGAAAATTTCAGACTTATTTACAGACACCCAGAATCGTGCATATAGGCCTACCTGTGAAAAAAGCTATTCTGCAAAATTCTACCGCCAGTTGCGTTGGCCATTGTCATGCAGCAAGTCACAGCAACTATGGACTGGCCACATTCAGGCATGGTTGTGTTATTCGACTGTATTGATGCATGATGAAGATATATATATATCCATTGTCTGCAGACGGTAACATTGTCTCAGCTGTTGTGGTATCACAATATTGGTAATATAAGCCTACATCAATCATATCTATCAAACAGCAAGTTTTACGTTATGATTTAAGGTTACGTGCACGCGACGCCACCATTACCATTACATCTGTATGTAGTTTTGCATGGTTCAGACACAATCTAGGTAAACCAAGTTGGTATATCAGGGAAATACCATCTAGATTTGATGCTATGAACAATTCGTGCGACTGTTTTGTTGATATTCCGCGAGATTCCAGAATAAGCCAATAACGACAAATAATTTGACAATGATTGGCGTTTTGTTCACGGAAACGAACAAGTTGTCGGCGCTCGGTCTTTTGATATTTTCTACCACATGAAAAAAGCGGACTTATCGGCGTGAGTAAATCCTTTGAAGTTTTCGTTTACCATGCACGATGTCCAGACATGATGCTTATTTGAATACTGTTTCTCTTTTTTTGTATACTATATTAGTCAACATGGGATTTATATAGTGTTGATGTCAGATATAATGTTCTGTTATATCATATCTGAGTTTACTGAAATTGGACCAGACTTAGCTCCGGTGAGGTCATTCTCTGCTGTGTACGAAGAAGGCGCCAGCGACAAGCCAATCCCCTGCTCTAAAGTTGTTCGGAAAATACTCATGTATTCCGAAGGCGTCAGTGACAAAGACTACAATAATTCGATTCTGTATGATCATGATCTTGACTTTAGATTCAGCCCTTCTGCATCAGAAACTCTCCAGTTCTAGCAAATCGAAACTCAGAGCGACCGCTGACGTTTTGAATTACTCATAACGGTTCCGCGTGCGTCACAACAACCGCGGATTTCTGTAGACCCGCTCCACTTTCAGAATCTCTGTTCGGGTAAAACGGACAGTTTTTTGCAAACAAGGGCTCAATATAAAAGTGAGATGATTACAGAAATGAATTATTTTATTGCTTGTGACAATTGACGTCGGCAATATGAACCGTTCAGTATCTTCACATCAACTACAACTGGGCAATGATGGCTTTGTCGTAATTGTTAACGGACCATCATGTAGTCGGTTGTCTTTCAGTCCTAAACTTCGAACAAAAATGGAAATCAAATCTCGTTTTAGTCTGGAGATTTATATTGATAGATATAAAGATAGAGACTGTCGCATGTCATTTGCATGGTTCCGAACTAGCTCTCATGACCTTAATATCGAAAGGGGCAGGTATACGGGAGTGCTCATCGAACGCCGTCTTTGTCGATTGTGCAAATCTGAGACGGGGGATGAATTCCACTTTTTGATTAAATGCCCTGGTTATAGCATCTCTAGACGTCTCTTATTTACAAATATATCACGGACATGTACCAACTTCATCAATATGCCAGATAGGTTTCCTCCTGCCGAGGACATGGTGGTCATCTCTCTGCTATATAGTTAACTTAATTTATTCATAGCAACCTAATTAAGAGAAAGTATTTGATGAATAATGTATCTTATTGAGTCCGGTGAACATGTGATTTGTTCTGTTGGGTTTTTTTTTCAATCCTACCTTTGCATTCATGACATATTGCGAAGACATCACTACGATATACAGGCACAGGAGAGTTATAGGAGTCAGTCATAGATAAAAGGTCGGATTCATGGTCCATTTTACTGGGCCTTCCACACTTGATTCCTTGTTTCCCGTCAGTCGCCCGCATGTCATTTTACCTACCGTCCGTTTTTTTTGTTTTTTTCCTTCATTATTTTCATACATTTTCATTTTTTGCAGTTTTCCTACTTTGTTGCACTTCCCAAGTGCATTTTCTCGCCTTGAACGTGTTGAAATCAGTAAAATGTTTAAGCCAACCTCATTTTGTTCAACAACCATGCAAAGACACATCAAATCTGACGATGGAAATAGTAAAGAATGATGAAAATATGTTGTTGTGGAAAATCCCGTCAGGGGAGGAACTCGTTTGATTCAACATTTTCAAACTTAGCCGCCGAACGTTGTCGGCCCGAATTTAATTTAAATAATGAGTAATGGATAATGAAAAGTAAGACCCCCGCCCGCATCACTTTTGAAAAACAGGCTGACGGGAAACAAGGAGTCAATTTTCATTATCTTTATGATTATCAACTAAGTAATATTCGTTCGCAATAGCTAAACTGACAATATGTGGACCCCCTACTCATCTATATCCCATACTTCGCATACGATCCCCGAAAAAGGAAATATTCAAATCAAGTTTCAAGTTAAAAATCTTTCACTGAGTGGATTTATGTTTACTGTGCAAATTTTTGACCGAACGCCACAATCCCACTCAAAACCACTTTATTTCGTAGATTCTCTCTTTCTACGAAAACTGATTAATATGAAAAATATTATGGTCAAAATATCAGGTTTTTTTATATATACTCGTTTTTTTCAATGAGCACTACAATATAATATATATTTATTTAGGGGGCGTTATCATCAACATCTTTACATGTGAAAGATATCGAACTAAACTGCTATTCCGCTCCTAATCTAGGTAAACCAAGATGGTATTTCAAGGAAATATTCCGTGATATTATATCTGAGTTTACTGAGATTGTTCCGCTCCCGTGTTCCCCTCCCGTCTATATATCTTTATTTCATATCCGGTGATTTCCCTTATTGATATATCCAGTACTTCAAAACAGACCACACACATCCTAGTTTTAGTACTTCAACCAGGCGTTTAGGGGGCGCAAGTCCACTGTCTGCAATATAAGAATATTATCTGATTTGTTTTGCGTTTGTATCATAAACATGTTTAGAATTTAAACGCCAGTTTAAACGTAGTGAAAAGAATGAACGAATTTCGTGTTCAATCTCCAAACTCACGATTAAACAAGCAAGGCAACGAAGGGAGATAACCTTGTATGGAATTTAGGTGACAGCAGATGGATGGAAGAGAAATTGTGAGGTTTACATATTTCGTACTAAGATTGAGAATACTTCTTTCGTGCTATTGCCTCATCAGAACTGAGTTAGGACTGATAATTTACGAGCGTATCACCATGCTCACACGATATGATATTAAGAGGATCCCATATTAACTTGATCAAGGGATAAAACTTCCCACTCTGGAGAAGGGAAATACATTCCAACCGAGCCGCCAGGCGAGTTTGGGATGTATTTTTCTTCTCGAGAGTGGGAATTTTCATTCCTTGATCAAGTTAATATGTGATTCTTTTTCTCATGTAATTAAATCATTAATTTATTCAATTTTTTAGTAGAAATATCAACGACACTCACGTTGCCTGCTTATTTCGAGCGTCGTGATTGGTCGGCCTGTATCGCAGGCGCTCATCCCACATACGTACAGGAACCATGCATAAGAGTCTACTATAGGGCCTAGTATCCTTAAAAATATCCGGGAGCATTTATACAATATTACTGGAACCTGTAAGACAGTATGTCCTTTAGAATCAAATAGGGAGAGAGAGGGAATTAAAGTTTAACGTCGCAGTCAGCAATATTTCAGCTAACGGCGTCGGGCCGTTTTCGGCTTCCGATGCCGCCCGTGCCACTAGGGCCCACTCTAATACCACCAGTGGACCGGTAGCGTTTGCTGTGTGGGTAGGTGCTTGCATTTACTGTGCTATAGAGGACAAAACTGTAGGATTGTCCTCATAGTTCGAACAGTTTTCTTGGATTTCTGTTTGAAGAAGTTTCACAGTTTTGTCCTCTATAGCACAGGAAATGCCATCCTCGATAAAACCAGGGGCATTTCTATCCTAGATATAGTCCCTGGTACGCTTGGGTAATGTATCGCGATCAACGACAACACAGCGGTAGATGCCAGCCAATCAGCAAAAGCAACATCCTGCACATATTGACCAATCAGATCGCTTAAGCACCGCGACCATGGCGACCGTGACAACAGATTCGAAAACACCATAACTTGTGCGATACCCAGTGGCAGATAAACATGCACCTTTTCAACAACCATGAAGAATATAAAGGAAACATAGTTTAAAACAAAATCTATTTGAAGAGAAAATAAACCCATTCATCTACCATCAAACATCCAACAAGCCAGGCAAATGTAGGAAACACTGAAACTTTAACGGCGGTCCGCGATGTCAGTGTATCCGACCTCACCTTCCCAATGAAGACTTGAATTGGGTTGAAACGCACGAATTTCTATAAAATTTCACTGGTCTATCCATTAATACTTTATTGTTATGCGTGCTTGGATTAAATATTTTACATTTGGTATCAGCGAATAGTTTAGCATCGAAAGTAAAACTCAAACGTATTTTACCATCAGCGCAGTTTTTCTAGGTCACGTAACTGGAATGTGGGCGGAACGCGGTCTGCTATGCAAGTTGGTCAAGGGTTCGCCTTTGGCTCACAAATAGAAACCTTGACGTGATGAAGATGAGTAAATGCAAGCACCTAGAACAAATAAAGTCTTTCACATCAAATGGAATAGTTTTTCGAGCTCTTTGGCTGACCTTAAATATCAATTTTAAACTCTAATTTGCAGAAATGCTTATTTTTCTTATTTAAGAAAAGTCTTCAATAAATAAAAAGTGGGAGTCACAAAAGAAAAAATATTTTAACAATTTCTTATATATTTTCACATTTTCATAATTTCTTGAGAAATAATTTACTGTGTCACTCCCACTTTTCACTTGTTTGAAACTTCTTTAATAAGAAAAAATAAACATTTCTGCAAATTTGCCAAAAAAAGCGTATTTTTAAATTGCTAAGAGCAGCCAAGAAGTCCTCCAAATTATCCCATTGGATGCGAGAACACTTATTTGCCAGTTGCTTAGATTTATCGTGCGATTGAAACATGATAGGACAAAACTGTGATTTTTTATTTAAATTTTTGTAAGATAATTAAACTCACTCAAGCTAATTGTGTTTACTGTGTGTGGACGTCCCATAGGAAATGTGCCAAACTCCTTTAAGATCACATACATTTCCCTTTAGGAATCCAATAGCATTTTCTTGCAAGAAACTCCAAATTTTGTATTTCATAGAAACTGCATAACGATACTTCCAGTTTTAAAAGCGTTATCCAGTTTCCAATAGCGGTCGATCTCAGTTCATATAAGCTCATGAAACTGAAAAGCATCGCTTTTGTACTCATTTTTGTGCCCGGGCAGACTAGTGTTCTCGTTTGTCTCGTGCCCCTACATGAAAGATGGATTGACCCGGAAAAAAACGGCATAACATGATCAATTAAGTGTCCAATCATAACCTTGCATCAATGAAACAGTGATGTTGCCACGTGACTACATGCCGGTTGTCGAAAGAAAGAAGTGATCTGATTGGTCAATCAAACTCGTTTGCTTCTTTGTTGATTGGCTGAATTTCACATTGGCATTTTCCATGAGCACAGGTTGCCCGCCCCTTGTATCAGGGGTATCTATAGGATACGCTGGTTTTAGCGATGATGCTACTGTATCATCAGCATAGCATCAACTTTTATACTTCCAATTCTGTCAGATATACCAGTCAAGAAGACAAACTCTGACATTGAAACAATGCGCAGGGGCCTGCAGCTTGTATACAGGAGCTAAATAATTCTATGTAGAACCATCTTAGCGATTTTTACTCTATCTGAAACCACATTCGGTTAGTTAGAATTTTGATTCGACCTATGTAGCGCAGTCAGCCGCCATTCATAAAGAAGTTCCGTGTCCATAAATCATAATACCATTATTACATAGCAGCACAATCTTAGAACGCTTTAAAAAAATATATATATATAAACACAAGCTATTTTCTTATAAGAGAGAAGCGGTCATCAGTTTTTAATGATACCGGTGTGAGAGAGATGAATGTTCCAGGAAACAATGTCCCTTTTCATATATCTTTAATATTCCTATACTGTAAAAAGGGTGCTGTAACTTTACAGCAAAAAGTGCTGGCAAAAAGGGTACCAGCGGTTTTCACTGTATTTTTACAGGATGCCCCGATCTGTTTACCTGTATTTCTACAGCATATGTTGTAATTTTACAACAGTGGTAGTATTGCATAATTACAACAAAAAGAACCGTTAAATCAACAGAAATAACTGTACGAATCCATGGTCAGCAGAAAGTCCATTGGCCTATAGCATTTGGAGAAGTCAAGTTCCCTGGTGTCTCTCTTTCAAGAGAGTAGAGAAGAAAATTCCCAGAACGTAATGGTTCGGTAAAATATAAATTTATATTCAGCACCACCGATAATATAAGAGCAAACACATTTCTGTCTATCATCCTGCACATCAGCTTTGTGAAACGGTGCAATATTAGAGGCTAAGTTGGTCTTTGAATATGTACATTAACTCCAACGACCACCCCGGGGATTGAACATTGGCAGGCAAACTCATTATTCCTCCTTGCACATTTTAGATACTTTGAACTTGAAGTTTTCTGTGTATTATGGATGAAAAGATCTGGAAAGGTATACGAAATACACCTCGAAAATAATGAACGATATTTCTACTGAATGTAAATATACACTAATAATCTTACTGTAATTTTACACCCGGATAATGTTACAATACAACGTTGTTGCCCTTTACTCCAATTAATACTGTAGTTAGTTTATCCAGATGCAAACCTACACTGGTTGTCTGTATTGCTACAGCTATTTACTGTAAAACAGCAGTTGGAACTGATGCTTCTATTAAACAGTAAATTCCACTGTCACATTTTACAATATTTTCTACTGTAACTTTACAAACATTTTTAACAGTGTACCTGACCAGTATTCTTTTATCATAATGAATGTACAAGTCGTTATCTAGAAGAGAATATATCCCAGTTACACTGTAAACTTTGCAGTATATTTTACAGTAATTTACTGTAGTTTTACTGCCGCATATTTGTCACTAATTTACATCAATATATACAGCGAATATTGTGGATTTACGGTAAATTACTGTAAAAAACAATACATTAAATAGTGTATTTTGCAGGAGTTACTGTATATATTACGGCAAATTACTAGCAACTTTGCCGCAGTAACAATACAGTAATTTACTGTAATATTTACAGCAAATGTTTAAAGTGTACTCTTTGGTTGTGACTTAATAAGGAATTAGTTCTATATGGATCAACTTTGGTCCTGTATTTCTATCCTGTGTTATCAGTGAAATGAGTCAACTGTCCGCGTGTATATTGGTTTACTCTGAACCAGAGAAATCCTCGGTGGATGAGCACAGTGGGTGGTAACCCCCCTTTTTCCGAGGTTTGGCATCCAGATGTCGATAGTCGATAGGAGAGCAGTCCGAGTATTGTTGTGACAGCCGACTTCACCTACGCCGAGATCAAAGATATTTCCTCTTCAGATCGCTCGATGTTCATTTCTCGTACACCGATTGGTCAATCTGTGTAGAGATTCTAAAATGACATTTCGATTATGGGGCGTCCGAGGAATAAAGCCACGGACGCTGCTTGACTGAAGCTCCGTGCTAGTATTAAGCACAAAAAGTCCCGGTATTAACCGACGATATTTAACCAGACATGTGAGAATGATTGGATTGGGTATATCGTTTAACTAAATACTTGTATCCAGTAGGTAGAAAAATGGAAGATAATAATCAGAAAAAGACGACTATATTTTATATGAATAACTCTTTATTCTCGATCGTATACTATCTCCCCAGACACGCTCATATTCATTTACGCATTCGCACACATACATGGTATACCGTGGTCATGGACATGAAACAAACAGACAAAACTTGAAACAAAAATTATATAACAGTTATGAGTGGAAATATTATACTATTTCAATAAATAAGCAAATATTTAAATAACCAAGTATAAATAAGTCAATCTGGATATACATACCGAGATAAAAATCACTTCAAATCAAAGTAAATTTTGAAATAGTGTTTGTAACAATAAAGTGAAAGAAGTTAAATTTTACATTGCACAATGTTCGTAGGGGTTATGAACTAAGTATGTAGGCCTAATTCAGACGGAATATGAATATTAATTTTATAAACTTATGATACTGTACGGCATGCCTTGAATTTTATTTGTAACCAAATGTTACCTGTGGCATCCCAAGGTCAAAATCTAGCCTATCGGACCATTGAAACACGTCAGGGTCATTTACAACCGATTTCAGAATCTCACAAATGCGGTATTCCTTTGAAACAGCAAACCGTGACACCTACGTATAGTGCTCGCCCGAACAAGATATATCAATCTGATTAAAACCAGATATAAAAACACTGCTCTCCATCCGACTTGTCAACACCGCTCCCCATCTGGCTTGAGACGGAAGCGCTGTTTTAAATTCTGTTTTTAATCAGATTTACAGACGCCTGAGAAAAATCCATGTCCCGGTTGAAAGCCAAAAAAAAATGTTCTGCACAAAAAACGAGTTTCCTGCGAAAAACACCAAAGTAAGTGGCGTAAAACGGCTCCAATGGGACGTTTGTAATTGGGATTTTGGACGTTTTTGGTTCTTAGTATACACTTTGGTAGGGATTTTTGTATATGTCTAAACCAAAACTGATCCAATGCTGTTCTACTGTGACACTACCTGAAGATATCAGTTTGGTTGAAGGTGTCATAGATATATCCAAACTCCCAACACAAATGAACATGGAAAAGCCAAAAACGATAAAAAGTCCAATTCCAAACCCCGTCAACGCTGTTTGACTGATGTCACTTTTAATACACATTTACGGTACAGGACTTGAGTATGTGTATGAAACATGTTTTTTGTGCAGAATTAAAGGAAATAATTGGCTACACCTCCTTTGAACAATACGGAATATAATTAATGCTGCAGAGAACCTATCTGTATCGTTTTATATAATACATTTCTACATTATATACATAACCCAACAATTTCGTTTTCAGTGGGATAGGTTTTGCATCCGGGTATCCTAGTCTGGATGAGATTCTCGGAGTACCCGGATGTATCGGTCCGCCCTGACGATAAGGGGACATCTTGAACCGAGGAAACCATGATAATTATACTTCAGCCTCTAGAGGAAGGTCATACGGCGATAGTGCAATGAATCTCATAGATTGGCACAAAATAGTACCACGGTTTCCCCGCTTCATCGGTGGCATTGAGAATTCCCGAATCTACCCGAACACATGCCAAACTATTATAATTTGTACTATAAAAAGATTTTCAATGCCCTTTGTTAAGAGATGGATATACATGTGTCGACAAAACAGAACAAAACATTCTGATTAAGTCCGACATTATGACTAGAATATCTTCAATATATGTCTACATACTTATCTCTATGCATGACGCATGAATCGCCTTTAAAACCATTGAAATAAGATTCTCCAGTTCGATATGTTAATATCCGAGATAGCTAATCTCACAAGAGATGAAATTGGTGGGGTTTCCGGGAGTTATTTTGCTTCTTGTTTTTACAACGTCTGGTCAGAACACTGCACATCAACGCCATATGCTGCAGTCTGTGATGAGGTGGGTTGTTCAAAATGATACACAACAAAATATTTGACTACAACAACATGCTGTCGTTTTTACGTCGCCCATGCAAAATCACGAGACTGTACTCTCCAAAGCAAGCGGAGCTCTTTATTCATTTTTGGTGTCATCGCCCGCCAGTGAATATAAGCACTTGTGGATCTAAGCGATCCTGGACCAGTGTCTGTAGCGGCTGTCATTTAAGTCCGTTTCCGTTGTGGAGAAAACACCCGCATTTTCACCTGCACTGAAGTCCGTTTTCAGTTCTTCTGTATTAGAAAACATCCACATTTTTATGGAATTTCAGTAAACTTCCACGTGGTTGTGATTTGATACTTGAGGGTAGTCGGAATATCCATGATTGCTATCGTTCATTTCCGGTAAACTCATCCGGGGCACTACCACGTGACCACTGGGAACGGACAAACTAGCATCCAAAGGCATCATTGGCTGAGGATGAGATATGGGGAGATTGGGCGAATGTCTGCCCAGAAAATGACCACTTGGTATGCCGTTATAGGAGGCCCAGCTATCCATGGGCGGAGTTCCCGGTGGTACTATCGGTACCTGTCCCAAGCCTGGCTCGTGGTCCAACTGCTGGCCTGATACATATATATCACTGGATGTCTGGTCCAAATCATCGAGATCAGCTGTGAATAAAATCGAAACGGTATTATATCAAGAAAAGATTATACGGTACATGAGTTTGGAACAATTACCTGTAACCAGACATTTCATTTATAGTCTCCGGACAACGACACTATTTCTTTGTGAGTAAGATTTCGCGCCCACGTGAGGGAATATACTGAACAAAATAAGTTCCTATCTCTATAAAATTGTTTAACTTCTAGTTTACGACTGTGGTCAATTTACAGTCTATGACTACTAGTATAATTTGCCAATTTGTCCAAAAGTAGCGTCATCCATATCTTGGATGACTTCTTGACTATTGCAAAACCCCAGCAAATTGATATCGCCTGCTATCAACGACCACAGATTGCACCCATGGTGATATGGAGAAAGACGAGGCAGGGAATTGGAGATCTGCACAATACCAACTATACAATAACATTCTCTGCTTGCGACTGCACGCCTGCTTGTTATTTTGACCAAGTTTGCTAATCACATGACAGAACTAACACCTTTGGTCCCATTGCTTTAAAACTTACTGTGATATGGATTGTCTCCTAAACCGTCATCCGACCGATCGTCCGGACTTAAAGATCCGTCCGTGTCCGGATGTCTCTTGCCCATAGAAGAGTGTCTGAAGTAAGGGCTCCAGCGTTGTCTCCCAGCGTCCTTTTTCAACCGCTTCTCTTTAGCTCGTCGGTTTTGGAACCAGACCTGCACAACGCGCATGTCCAGACCAGTCTCGGCACTCAGCTGTTCTCTCACGTGACGAGCCGGTTTCGGACTTTCGTTGTAAGCTCGTTTTAGTGCTTCGAGTTGTTTCGCTGTTATTGTGGTCCTTGGCCGTTTATTACCGTTGTCCATCTCGTATTCTAGAATACATGAAGGAAAAAAACCCCATATAATTCCGTTCGAATGATACAAAAATGTGATCATGACTGACATTCCACTTAGTTTGAAAAAGCCAAAAAGAATTTCCCCTCACTTAACAGAATCGTCGAATAATATTGTTAATCTACCGTAATGTTAACAGCGAGTGAAACTTAACATACATCAAAGATGATAGCACCAGCAGGTGCATTGAGACGTGGTTCACATAGTTTTTCTTTCATTCACTCTCTTCCATATAACATAGGAAATAATTTCAATCAATAATACCTGGACTATTTTCCATCTGAAGTTGCCAAAATTATCCTAAACGTAAGCATAAGATTTCTTTCTTGGAATAGTCAAATAATTGGATCTATCTTTATCATATTTAAACCAGCTACACAGAAAAAAATTTCTTAAAAATTTAAGGAATATTACCCGACTATTACACCAGCGGAATATTCCTCAACATAACTAAGAAATATCCTTACCATGTTGGAATATTCTTTATTGAATTTTTAGAAATATTCCGCTGGTGTAATAGTCGGGGAATATTCCTTAAATTTTAAGGATTTTTTTTCCCCAGTGTATCAATATTTAAAAACCCTGCCCCATGCTGACGGGTTAGGGAACAAAGTGAATGAACGAACCACTTTGTGAATGCAACTGCCGGTGCTATAGGTGCCGCTCTTTGTCAAAGGAAAGTCAATGTGAAATTCCGGGAATATATATGCACAAGTAAAAACGAAACATAATACTAAAGCCAAGTGAGAAAGATCTTCCAAAATGTAAGGCTGTATATACGTACACACGTAAGTTCCCCGCCAGAGAAAACATTGTGTTCAGAGCGGTATGGTACCGTAGACGGCGTTTTTCACCGTAATTGTACCATGGCGGCACCGAAGCGGATACGCCACCATCGACGGTCCGCTCTGGTACCGCCATGGTAAAGTTACGGTGAAAACGTGGTCACCACTACGGTACCAAACCGCTCTGGACACGATGTTTTCACCGGCGGAGAATTTACGTATGTATTAGCAGGAACATAAACTAGACTTATGACTTTGTCTATTCGCTTCCTTCAACAGCAGCATCCCCAGCTCCCATTAAGTACATCACATCTGTGACGTGTGCTATCTTTGCTTCTTTTCTTAGTTAGCGCTAAAATAGCTGGCTTCGAACAGGCACTTTGCAGCATTCTGGGATTTATGTCTGCTGCTCACTTGAATTTGAAGCCAAAAATACAGTCAGATCAAATGTTAAATTTAACAGCTGTGCTATTTATAGATGCAGGTACGGCACGAGATACATCTGGCTGTTGTATGTCCGTGAAGCCTGCAGGACGGGACCCAATAGCCAAGTGTCATACTTGTAGGTTGATAGACTTCTGGTACAAGTGATTTCCCCACAATGTGTGATCAATTAACCAAAGCTGTGTTATAGACATACCTCGTGCTTTAGCGGCTTCGTAGTCTGTTTTGCACATAAGTTTTCTGTCTTCCATGAGATAAAACTCGTCCCCTGTGTTAAGTCTTCGGTTACACACTATACAGGTAAAACATTCGAGATGATACACGTTTTCTTGAGCTCTTCGAACTACTTCTGTCGGGGGTATTCCCTTTTCACAGCCTGCGCACTTTGTTCCGTACCGCCTATGAAGGAATAACAACAACAAACGTTAATCATAAGGAAGATAATATAGTATTGAGAAGAAGCAACACTAGAATTACAAGAAAATTCGTAACCATTGTTCATCGAACGATGTCTTCAACACATGCATGATGTTCGAATTAAAAGTTTAAGGGCCGCTTCCTTCCCATTAAGGGCCGCTTCCTTCCCATACGGATTTCGCGGCCCATCAACACAATGCTTTATTTGGATTTCAGAATACATTTTTTTTTACAGTATATCGGTACAATCAATAAAATTTAAAGTAAATAACAAAAGAGGACAGTGAAGAGATATTATGAGAGAGTCGAGTGGAGGATATTCTCTATATACAAGTGTTCGAGATCTATTTATTCTGGTAAATACTGTTCATTGCATTTTTTAATCGTGTGGTTGATTTTTTTGTCTTTGTACCCCTCTCGTACACACAAGGCCGTCCAGAAAAAAAAATCTGGCTGAACTGTGGGGTTTCCCGAAATCTGTGCCTTTTTCCTGGTTCATTGTGAATTTTGAAAACTTCCTAAAGACAACCATAGGAGAAGGGAGGTTATTACCAGTATCATTAAATCCTACGGACGCATCTTGCAAGAACCATGCTGTGTTTTGTTTAATTTTGCTAACTGTCATACGAAAGGGGTCTTTCTGCTATCGTGAAAATTATTTATGTCGAACTAGGCGACTGTATTAACTGAGTATTAACGTTCGAATGCCGCACCAGACGTCATGGTTTTCTATTACAATTATATTTTGTCGCATTTTATTTCTATTTCTCTTCATACTTTCTTGTCGTTGTCCTTTCCAAAGGGATACTAAAAATAACCATCAGGGGGCGCGGTTGACATTTCTAAATTTCTACCTCCAAACGCCAGAGAGGCTGTATCTCGATGTTGAGTCCTAGGTTGCATGCATAGTTCGGGGTCATCAGTTGTAGTACGATCTGCCAATGTTGACAATACAGTGTTGGATATACTCGAGTTCTGATATCAGCCATAAATCAAAAGTAACGAAGCTAAACGAGGCATAGCGTGTAAAGTGTCATCATTTGTAAACAACGTCTAGATTAAGCTAATATTGAACCTTCAAGTCTCTCTGTATTGGGCCGCCATTTTGGCCTCCAATTGAAATTTGCGCCTTGACTGAACTTCACAGAGCGGATCTTGACAAACAAGAAGACAAAAAAGCTTTTATCAGAGCTGTTCGGAAATTTGCTAATTGTAAAGATAAACTTGTGAAGTAGTCCGTTTCCGTGTCGGAGTGTCATAAAAGTCTTTGCTTTTTTTCTAATTCCCGGGTCGTAGCACCTCATTGTGTTACAACTTAGGAAGCCTTCATTAGCTTAACGAAGCGGAAAAGCAGACATATTTTTTTCAGCGTTTTATAATTTTCATGCATGGTTACATACTACAGATCATTAAACCTTCCATCTCAAATCTTTCTCGGGAAGAATCCCCCTCTATATCCAGCAATGACATAATTATTAGAAACATAAAATTCATTAAAATCAGACTTTTTTGTCACATAGCGTGCACGCTGGAGGCATGTCTCTTAATACTCGCTAAACGAAGGGAATCAAATCCGGAAAGATTGAGGGATAGTGCCCACAATTAATGGAGAATAAAGATTATAAGGGAAGACAATGCTTTGTCTAGATTTTAACAGTTTATGCATTTTTAAGTCCATTTTCAAAACAATTCGATGATAAATATGGAATCTTCCAAACCGGGTTGGAAGAAGAGAAGAGAAAAAAATAAATTCGCGTGAGAGATAAGCCTTAACTGACTGGCAGAACTGGATTTGTCATAAAGTTCCATGCATTTCCGTCCATTTCACGGGTCTTCGAGCACGGGCTAACTCCGCTAAAATTAAGTTAGAATCGACTAAATGCTCAACAATGATGGACGAGACCCAACGCAAACTGACAATCAACGAGCTAACGCAATAATTTCTTTCGAAGGCGAATAACTGTATAAGGGTATATTTAGACATTGACATAGAAATCGCCGGGAATCTCAGATGCGAATTTCTATATTTTTTCCTGCGCATCTCAAAAGCAAAAACTCTTAGAAACGACTAGATGATACGTGAGAATGCACCCGCGGTCAACGAACGATAAGTTCTGTCGAAGGCAAACAATAACTATACTTTCACAACCATCAACCGAGAAATGTCAGTTAGTCTACCGTCGTTCTTCGTCTTTCGCTATTTTTTTCTTGTACTTCTCAGAAACCCAATTCGACCATTTGTCCCATCCAACCACGCAATATACAGATAAAATATCATGCAATATGGTAAACTCTCCTGACGTCTTAAACCATTCCATGCATCATTTCGAACAATCTTAGAACATCTGATTCCCAGACTTTGGTTCTCACTGCCACAGGGGTGAAACCAAAATGGAGCCTAGCGAAAACGCTTCCAAAACCAAAATCGTGAAAATGTTCTTCATGGAACCATTTTTGTTGGAGATCTTGTTCCATCTGTATAATGAGTGCGATTTAATTGTGGAAAATTATATTCATTTTTGTATTTATTAAATCCAAGGATAACCCACGGGATAAACAGCAAGGATAACCTACGGGATAAACAGGAAGGATAACCCACGGGATAAACAGGAAAGACAACCCACGGGATAAACAGCAAGGATAACCCACGGGATAAACAGCAAGGATAACCCACGGGATAAACAGCAAGGATAACCCACGGGATAAACAGCAAGGATAACCCACGGGATAAACAGCAAGGATAACCTACGGGATAAACAGGAAGGATAACCCACGGGATAAACAGGAAAGATAACCCACGGGATAAACAGCAAGGATAACCCACGGGATAAACAGCAAGGATAACCCACGGGATAAACACACGGGATAAACAGCAAGGATAACCCACGGGATAAACACACGGGATAAACAGCAAGGATAACCCACGGGATAAACAGCGAGGATAACCCACGGGATAAACACACGGGATAAACAGCAGGGATAACCCACGGGATAAACAGCAAGGATAACCCACGTGATAAACAGCAAGGATACCCCACGGGATAAACACACGGGATAAACAGCAAGGATAACCCACGGGGTAACCAGCAAGAATAACCCACGGGATAAACAGCAAGGATAACCCACGGGATAAACAGCAAGGATAACCCACGGGATAAACAGCAGGGATAACCCACGGGATAAACAGCAAGGATACCCCACGGGATAAACACAGGCGGTAAACAGCAAGGATAACCCACGGGATAACCAGCAAGGATAACCCACGGGATAACCAGCAAGGATAACCCACGGGATAAACAGCCAGGATAACCCACGGGATAAACAGCAAGGATAACCCACGGGATAAACAGCAAGGATAACCCACGGGATAAACAGACGGGATAAACAGCAGGGATAACCCACGGGATAACCAGCAAGGATACCCCACGGGATAAACACACGAGATAAACAGCAAGGATAACCCACGGGATAACCAGCAAGGATAACCCACGGGATAAACAGCAAGGATAGCCCACGGGATAACCAGCAAGGATAACCCACGGGATAAACAGCAAGGATAACCCACGGGATAACCAGCAAGGATAACCCACGGGATAAACAGCAAGGATAACCCACGGGATAAACAGCAAGGATAACCCACGGGATAAACAGCAAGGATAACCCACGGGATAAACAGCAAGGATAACCCACGGGATAACCAGCAAGGATAACCCACGGGATAAAGAGCAAGGATAGCCCACGGGATAAACAGCAAGGATAACCCACGGGATAAACAGCAAGGATAACCCACGGGATAAACAGCAAGCGTCAGATCCGACATTCAATTTTCAGCCGACGTTCATAAAAGAATTTCTGCGTCTTGTCCCATTTTATAGGTTCCGATAGCACATACAATATTTGCTTATACAGAAAGTTCTTCGGTAGGCCTACATCTCGTGCAGAAAACCAAATCATGAGAACGAGCTCTCTAAACTAATCTATGCATTTCCTTAGTTGCTAGAAAGGGAATTCGACAATATAGGGACAGCAAAAGCGACATAAATTCTGGGAGTAAGATTTACGTTCATAGACATGATATAAATGCCACGGTGTAAGTGGCATTCTTCTCTCTCGCCAAATTGACTTCGCAATACCTTTGAGAGGACCCAGAAGCTAGAAAGAACTCTCTGGCAGGTCCGAGAGACAATTCCACAGCTATAGAAGGAATCGGTATATTAGTAATGCATTATCGAGTTGGGTTTTGTCCGCTTTGTCGTCGGCTATAGGTCATGTGTTTGCAAACGTGCGAAGTTGCAGGAACGTCTGTGGCACGATGAAGAACAGTACGCGTGAGACCCGGCAAGTTTATTCTAGCAACTATGCTCCGGCCACTCTCCAACATAGCCGGCAATCACACGCGTTATCGCTTTACCTCTGCTACTTGAGAGGGCGATACTTTTCCAAGCTCTCGCCGGCCTGCAATAAATTCGTCCCAGAGGAATGCTTAAACGCCGGGAAATCAATATGTGTAATATTGTAGAAATCAATTTTATTTCCCCGGAGCGGCGAGGATCAGCGGGAACGAAAGAGCGCCAGATCACCGCGGGTCTGTGGTCGCTTGTCTCCCCAACACGTTGGCGTAGTGTTATTTATCGATCGGTTTGGCCTGGTGCGGAGACGCCATTCTTGTCGTGGATATCGAGGCGTTCATCGGGGTTTGTCATGATGAATACAAGTTGAACTGCGCTTCTCATGGCAAACTCCTCTAGCTTCCTGTTCGGAAAAAGTGACAAGCTAGCCATGGTTCGGTTAATTTATTTGCCGAGAATAGTTTTTGTCAGGCGAACAAGCTCTTCCGACCAAAGGAAACTTGATTAATTCTGATTAGTTATAAACACAAAGCGCCATGTAACTATAGCACTTCAATATTGTCACAATGCGCCATGGACTAACTGCACCACTGAAATAGATAACGATGCCTATTTTTATCTATTCTATAGCTTTATCGGAGCATACACAGTGGTTGCACATCCCTTCGTATATCATCTGGTAGCGGTGTGACAGGACAATGTCCGGTTCCTTCCTTTTAACCCAGGTAAAACATATTGACCTGAAGAGAAACATATGAAAAGAGACACTGTTTTCTGAGACATTCTTTCTTTCACACCGGTACCGAGAGGTAGTCATATATCAGTCAGAAGAGTTCAAGAAGGTTTAGCCACAACGGTTCCTGTCAATATGACTGCGGTTGATAGTCACACATGCCGTCCGTTGATCTTCGATCAGTACAAACCGTACCGTATAAATATTCATCCTGGTGCTCTTTATCGGTTATTTTCTGGAAGCTAAGTCCTTCTCCTAAACGCTTGTCGCTTTTAGTAACGTTTCCAATACTGATGATTAGCTGTACACGAGCCGTTTTCACAGACGACCACCACCTACCCCATATTACGGTAGACGCCATGTTATGTATTTCTGTGCGCATGCGTAGTGACCAAAAAATACACAACATGGCGCCTATCGTAATATGGGGAACGTTGTGGTCGCTGCGAAAACGACTCATGCACAGCTAATCATCAGCATTGGAAACATTACTAAAACCGACAAGCGTAGAGGAGGAGAAGTTAGCTTCCAGAAAATAACCGACAAGGAGCATTAGGATGAATATTTATACGGAACGGGTTATACTGAACGAAGATCAACAAACGGCATGTGTGCCTTCAACGGCAGGCATTATTGACAGCAACAATTGTGACTAAGAAGAAAGGTGATCAGCTTTACGGCCCGCATGGTCAAACTGAAGATGAAGTCAGATCATCACCAAAATGAGGGACGATCTCATCACTTTTAAAAGGCGAGAATCATCACCTTTTAAAGATGGTGGTTAAACAAGCTCCAAACTCATCGCCCGTTTTGGTGATACGAATCACATTTTTTTTAAGGTTAGAGAGCATCTCGCTCCCAGTGGCCTTGATTAGACATGCAATACATTGTTCTCTGAACAAGTGCCCGTTAAAGCCAGCTTTAAACTATCTGGCAGAACTGCAGGCTTATTCTGCGTTGATAACAGAATTAGTTGATCTGGCCAAAGGTGCAAATCCAATTTTTATTACCTGTAATTATTGAAAGCGCGGATATATTCATGTGAGCGAAAATTGGTGATAATAAAATGTAGCACGTATTAGCTAAAGCGGACAGGCGGGTTACAATAGGTTCGATGGCCGACAGTTCACGAGCGCGCGTGCAAGCACCTGGGTCCCGCTGTAAATCCATTTTGGATGTCGTCTGTTCATCTGTCATGTAAGTTTGACGTGGTCACCTGCCGTACATGTAGCATACCTGCATCCAGCCGGTGAGATCAAAGACCGACCAAAACAGGTACATGATATATGTCACTTGATCGTGTAACCGACGATTAAAACTAAAATCGCGTTGCCCAATTCCCATGTTGTAACATCAATTGTCAAGGATTCTGTAGCATTATATTGTGTACATGATTCTGTATGTTGTGTCTAAACCTGTCATTGCGAGAAGAACTCTGGCAGGTTTTCCGCACTGCTATTCAATAAAACAGATTTTTATCTCGAGCTGTCAAAAAAGGAGATTTTTTTTAGCAAATCGAAGCTGCTCTAAAGAACTGTTTCTTTTACATTGTGATTGATAACTCCCAAATATCTTGCCTTCAATAATAATGCATCATTCAATAAAAACCCAGTGTAACCTGGGATTGTTGACTCAAGATTTTGAAAAAAAACAATGAGCTATTTTGATTGGCTATTCTCACGAGGGGCTGGGACAGCAAAGAACCTAAACCAAACCACCCTACAATGGAGGCCAGTTGTATCGGTACAGCTACAGACTTGTTAACTAAATTACTAATATTTTTATTATCGCTATTTAATGATCACTTGTCAAATATTTATTCATATAATTAGTCGTCAACGGTGTGTAGACGGCCATTGTTAAGATGCACTTGAAAGGCTACTTGCGCCGAGTCCGTGTCGGCGATTAGCGAATCCGAAAAATGCATCGCTCACGGTGACGACGCTGATCCATAAACCCCCATTGATAGCGTGTTGAGAGTTAGGAAATATTCATAGAAGTCTTACAAATGCTTAACTTCTTCCTGGTGTTGTCTTCTTTCAGTAGCATATTCCGGTCACATGTTGTCTCGAAGTATGCTCAGGCGGATGGTGAATCTCCACCAAAGAGGTATTTTCGCCAAATAGCGCACAATATTCCTGATCTGTTTTTGTTTTTTTTGCCGGTTCTGAAGATGTGTCCCTCATTCTCTCCGCTATCTCCTTCTTCCGGAGTATAATCCCTTGAAGAGGAGGACTCGAAGCCTTAAAAAATGTCCCCATCTCCGTTTGTGAAACAATAAAGGATTACATCCATGCTAAACCGGATTTAACTGTCGTTTACTTTGTGACTGAACTCAAAAACAAACTTCTCCATTTCTCCGCGTCACCTACTCAAAGATCTTAAATCTGTTTCACTGCACACGCATCAGACAACTTCTTCATCTTGCGAGCGGAAGTGCATCCCAGTTTGGCTTCTCAAAGTTTTCACCAAGATAATGACGAAGCACTACCGATCCGCTCTTCCGTTCACCGTTTCTAATCCGAAAATTAGAGACAACCCATTCAGGATGCACTACAAATGCGATTTCCCGAAAAGATGCATATTAAAATTCATAGACAAAATCTTCTGAAACAAGAATTCGCTAGAACAATTTGAATGGCTAGCATTGAAGGAAGGCAGATATGGAGAGTTCGAATTCTTCAACCAATCCGTTCTCCTCCATCGAAAATTGTCGTTGCTGTATATGGTGTACATATTGTATGTTGTATATACGTGAGAACAAGTCCCCGGAGCCAAACCACTCACCAGATTCAGATTTTGGGAAAGTGCTGGACGGGTAATATTTGCTGAACCCGTTGACCATAACTAATGAAATAATTCGATTCTAATCTATGTTCCCTTACCTTTCATCAGACACCTTGTTTATGAATGACTGTCCATTTCTGGCATTGGAAGACATCTAAAATCGGACGAGGGAGGTAAAACTTTCCACATCGCAAAGTGTGCGTGTAGTGTTTGCGGCGCGTTGTTGTGGCGCGTAATCGGCGTTCTGATCGATGCAAGATGGCGGCGATGTGAACAGTTTTACCGCCCTCGGCACTTTCCCAACAACTACATCTGGTGAGTCTTTTGCCCCCGGGGCCTTGTTCTCAGGTAGTATAGAAGAAGGCCTCACCGGAGATAGGTGGCGTCATGTATACTGGTCGCCGTCAGTGGCACTATAACCACACCGCATGTAGAAATACACGATGACGGACAGCCAGTAACGATCAGCAGATTACCGTATATATTTATCCAATCAGTGGCTCTGTCACATATGTTGTCGGATATCAACTGCCATACGTTCTGTCATACGCGCTACAACAGACTCGTATGTTTGAGTACAAATTAAGGTTTCAGAATGAAGTAGAGTAGAAGGTTCACTTACCGGAAAAAGTCGTCTTTACAATATACTTTATCTCCTTTGGAAAAACATTTATCACTTAATTGGGCCTGGCAGTCGGCGCATTTTAGACACTTGGAATGCCATGATCGGTCCAGCACTTTTAGTATAAAACGGTCCAAAATCTGCTCGCAGCATCCTGCACATTTCGGTATTGATGCTGAAAGTAGAAAGACAAAATATATTTGGAATTACTATTCATCTATTCCTTAGCTCAATAGATACTTATTTAGTCCTTTTGTTTAGCGAATATATGGAAGAAAATGCTTGCAGAGTATATACAGAAGCGTCAGTTCTGTCGGTTGAAGGGATAACTAGGTCAAAATGGTGATCAAGCGGAAGTGGCCATCACAAGAAAGTTGATTGGATATGGTTGATTGAAACCCCCTCTTCTCTCGTAACATACAGATACATGTATATATATATACAAACGACGATCTGGAAAAACAGTTAATAAAATAATTGTTCAAATATTAAAGTACACCTGAAAGTTTATTGTTGATTCTAACCAACCAGAAGAGGAATATTTCACTAACTTATTCAAATTGATTATTCATATAACCTCGTCTCTTTACAAGTCAGCAATATAAAATAATCTTCCGCAAAACCTCGTAAAATATACATCAATGTTTCACTCATGTTGATTAACAATGCCCAGAGACACGTTGTCATAGTGATGAGTCTATGTATACGGGTATTTCATTTTCCTAATTACTTTTTCAATTGTCTTGAAGCTGTATAAAATATTTGGCATACAGCATTGATCAACGATCTATCCAACTCAATCCAGCTTTAGTAACGTATTTTATCTCTAAAAACAAATATATTATACGTTATATTGCTTCTAGGTTGTTTTAAATTCTTATTTAGGTGTTGAATATAGGGCGTAGAACTGACTTGAATAAAATGACACACACAGCAAACAGAAAATGGCGGATGAGCCATTTTTTAACATTCCGTCTGTTTATCTCGAAGGAAAACAAAAGAGAAAAAAACGTCAACCCATTTCTGGAAATGAACAGACTGGCTGGGCGCGAAGTGCGTTCTGGGTCGGGGTAGAAATTCCACATCGGATAATAAACAGAGTCGTGTAGAAGTGACTGCTCCCCGTAAAACCGCCGCATTAACTGAATTAACTTTCTCGATTTTAATACTAATTTAATTAGGATGCTTCGGCGAGTCCCGTCTAGGGATTTGAAGTATATTTTTCCCGGGGCCCTAATCTAATCAGTGTCGATAGCGTACTCCAGGCTATCTAATTAGTCCAAGTTCTCTTCTCCGCTCCTCCCCACTATCTCGTGTGTAATTTCTTGATTATTTCCGAGCCGGTCACCTGCGCTCCAACGTGCCGCGGAAGAAAAGCACCCTCGCCTGTCCCGATCCGAACGTATGAAAAAATATTGAAGCAAAAACAGCCATCCTTTGATAGATCTCCATATCGTGACCCTAAAAGCTTAATCCCTTCACAAATCCGTGCTCTTTTGCTCTCAGAGTAACACAAAGGTATCAGAAAGTCTGCCAACAGTCGTGGTCTGAGTCCGTTTTCTAACACGACCAAAATACATCATGATATTGAAAGCCACTCGGACTTTAAATCAGTTCGTAAATTTATCTTTATTGACATTTCGGCTATTCGATCCAAAATTTATATTCACGCGGGAAACTTTCTGCATGTGACAGTTTCTGGAGAGCATAAAACTTTTGCAACTTATGTTGGATTTAATTTGCCAATAGAAACCTTCCTCGCTGGCTAATATCTACTCAAAGTAACCGAGTATACGGATTGGGATGAGAAAATTAAACCTGCATGCATTTGCTTCACTATAGCAAGCCGCACGGATAGTACCTATACGTCAGCCATCTTGGGGCACGAAAACATCTTTTGGCACTCTCCGCGCAGGGCTATTCTGACATACATGTATGACTGCGCGGGAGCAGCATAAAACGGACGAGATTTCCTGAAGTGTTTTGCTAATCCTTCCTGATTCAGGCAGCAGTATTGGGCCTGATTCATCGCAGCCTAGATAAACATGTTTTGCAAACAGCAGAAGGCCTAAACGAGCCCATAATTCTCGAAAAGCAGTTCACCTTGTTACGAGCCAACGGATTTTTTTTTTTGGTTAAAAAAAAAAAAATAATAGTAAAAATGAACATTGTCTTTAACCCAAATCGAAACGTCACACACATCTATAGCAGAGTAGAATCAAATACCACTATATATATATCGAGATGGACTATGTTTGATAAAGAAGATCGCCCTGATATACGTTTGTGAAATGATGTTTTGGTTCTGGGCTACATGAATAATTGAATTCTGGCAGGGGTATCCAATCTGGCATAATGGGAGGTTCGGAGGTTGATAAGGCAAGTTTATCAAATTCTGTCATCTAATTTTACAGTTCACGCATTAAACTTCACCATGTATCAAATTAATAAACACTGTAACAGAGGAATAGTTCTGTATAATATTTGAGGGAATTATAAGGATTCTACGTTGACGTAAAACGAATATTATTTTCAAATAAAAACAATGCTTTTTAGTTGTTTAGGTAATTGAAAATTGAAATTCCATGGAGATATCTAAAATTCTAACTGAAATTTTTTGGAATGTGTGAAACGATGGATAGTATTTTAAATTGTCAGGAGAAACTTTGGTCATGTTCCCAAAATCCATCTTGTATCCATCAAGCCGTGCGCTTCTCCTATAGGCCTGTCATGACCCCTGGAGTTTAATTCGAATAGACTAAGCGTAAATTTCAACATATGGGCTCGGAACAGAACGATTTGAAGTTGATGACATTTTTGGGGAGCTCAACGATTGCCTTCCAATTATTGGTAAAATCACACTTTAAACTCTATACCCCCAAGCCACGAAACCCTCAATGATGCCGACTTTAAACAACTTAATGAGCGGGGAATTATTGCGGGCAGACATTAGCTAATTATAGCATTGTCAAAGCTAATTAAAGACGATTTTAAATTTTAGATCTTATCTCGAAACCAAGAAACACTGACAATACAGATGGGTTGGATACAGTATAGCATAACGGGAATAGAAAGGATCTTCTAATTCGGGCGTAGCGCGAGATAAAAGCTCGCGTGCACGTGCGAGATATTTCTCGCGCAGGAAAACCTGTTCAAACGAAAAACGGCCATGGTAACTGATGCGGAACGCGACCGGACAATAGGGCACCCATCAGTCGGGCACTTGCAAAAACATGAGAACTCGACTTGTCACAATTTTGCAAACTCTTTACAGGGTTGTCCTTTTTACGGTCTTTCTCTTCGAAACATTTTAGCTGTTCTGATATAAGCAAGAAAACAAGAATAGAAATGAAAACAATAGACGATGGAAACATTATATCGGGAATTAATTGCGAACACCCTTTGAACTATATTAGTCCGTGCCTTTTGTTAACAGCAGTTCGACTTTTTGATATGATCTTGACGACACTTGAGAGAGCAGACTTATCGAACACATCGCATTCTCTCCACACTTGACTAGCTTTACTATACCATCTGTTTAGCTATATTTACAAGAAATTCGAAGACAGAGAAATGTCAAGAGCAGAATGGTGCCATCATTCTCTATTCATAATTAAACAATCATTAGATGGTGATTTATATTTTTGATTGACACTGGCACAAGTTTCGTGTGGTTTGCCCACACAGGTTAGCATTTTTTCCATCGAAATGATGAATTGATAATTAATACCATTAATAACACGTCCATAACGTTGCCGAAAAGAAACTGAACTTGGCAAAGCAACCATCATTTGATTGGTAATATTGCATCCTGCTATATTTCATTTATTTTCATACTAGAGATATATCGGGGCAAATTTATAGAAATGTAACGTATTTTGGTGAGAAATACTACCAAAATAATTCACCTTAGATTGTTACCGACATCTAATGTATAGTTCAGCCATGGAAATATAGACATCAGATCGTTGCAGATCCGCTTCATCCACTTATAAATCGTTTCCCTATAAACAATCATACTGGGTTTTTCCAGACTCAATCTTTTTACATGTACATGTATAAGTGAAGTAATGGGACATATTTTCGGCTAAAGACGATTGCACAATTTGCTTCAATCTTGGACCCACTTACACCGCGAAAAAAATTTGTGTTGAAGCCATTTTAGCAGCAAAATTGTGTTGAAAATAACAAAAATTGTGTTAGAATCAAGACTAATTTGTGTTGAACTCCCCACGATTTTGTGTTGCTATATGAGTTCAACACAAAAACCATGTTGATTTAAACACATAATTTTGCCTCGATTTCAACACAAAAACAATGTGTTAAAACAACACAATTTTTATCATACTATTTTACACTTCTAATCGGTCAAATTATTCGACTTCGAGTTCAGGTTATTAATAATGTGAGTTACGAGGCCTAAATAAATCTGCATGATTTCATTGAGACAAGCGATGATAAGCTAGGGGTGTATATCTAGGGGTGTATATCTAGGGGGGTGTATATCTAGGGGTGTATATCTAGGGGTGTATATCTAGGGGGGTGTATATCTAGGGGTGTATATCTAGGGGTGTATATCTAGGGGTGTATATCTAGGGGTGTATATCTAGGGGGGTGTATATCTAGGGGGGTGTATATCTAGGGGTGTATATCTAGGGGTGTATATCTAGGGGTGTATATCTAGGGGGGTGTATATCTAGGGGTGTATATCTAGGTGTATATCTAGGGGTGTATATCTAGGGGTGTATATCTAGGGGGGTGTATATCTAGGGGGGTGTATATCTAGGGGTGTATATCTAGGGGTGTATATCTAGGGGTGTATATCTAGGGGGGTGTATATCTAGGGGTGTATATCTAGGGGTGTATATCTAGGGGTGTATATCTAGGGGTGTGTATATCTAGGGGTGTATATCTAGGGGTGTATATCTAGGGGTGTATATTTAGGGGGGTGTATATCTAGGGGTGTATATCTAGGGGTGTATATCTAGTAATGTCCCAGTATTACACAATAACCATCATTATATTATGACGCATGTACGCCTGGATTGTGCCCCATCACTGTATCATATTATGGACATCGGGCAAACATGTACTCAAATATTTGATCAGGACAACGTATTATTACGTCCCGGTAGGCTTATATATGGTCAGGATTGATCAACTTTAACGACCAATTACACGGGCTGATAAAATAATGTTTAAATACAGACAAATGTGTAAATATTATTGATATAACACTAGCACCTGGGGAATGCTGCTGTTCCAATACGTTCATAAAGTTAGACCGCGATCCGCAGTTCGTTATTCGAGGGGACCAGTCATTCATCGCCCTTTGGCGTCAGATATGGAAATCTGTAAAAAAAATTATCATGAGTACTTTTAAATCAAAACTCTGCATAGCAAGAGAAAATGTCATACTCTATATCTTTGCATATTCATATCACAAATCTGACTCCGGACCCGCTGCTAGGGGCACTGCTATCATTCGCTGAATGACTGGTCCCCGCGAATAACGAACTGCGAACTGCGAACCGCGGTCTAACTTTATGAACGTTGTTCCAATTTTTATTGGAATCCAGTCTTGGTCAATTTCTAAAGACATTCTTGAAGGCCCGTTGTAGAAATATACCCATGTATATAATAATGAAATAAAATCTTTGGAAAGAGACTTAACTGAGGTTACCAGGATCATTCAGGAATAGCTACACTCTCAGAAATATTCAGGGAATAATCCTGAATAGATCAGGCTGCACATCCACAACTCAATTTTAGGGATTTTACCTAAAATTCAAGAATAATTTCCTGAAATTCAGGTATATCATCCAGGAATTAAGGATAAATTACCTGAATTTTAGGAGATTTTACGTACCTGAATAGGGTCGGGAACGTACTAATCAGGGTGGTAAATTTGCCTGAATTTCAGGGAAAATCCACTCATTCAGGGATCATTTCCCTGAAATTCAGGAAATTCTCCCTGGATTTCAGGTGAAATCCCTGAAATTGAGTTGTGGATGTACGGCCTGATCTATTCAGGATTATTCCCTGAATATTTCTGAGAGTGTAGATACTAGATAAATGTATAATATATCGACATTCTTGGCTTTAAAGTTGGTCAAACTAGTAATTCTTCTCTCTAGTATATGTATGTCCACATGTCCTGTTTGAATTGACTATCATCTCTCCCTATGTAACTTGAACGTTCTGTCTTTCTTTAGTTTATATATCCAAACTCCATCGACGCAGCATTTTATAGTTTGAAAGTCCAACGGTTGCACAACGTCTGCTGAAAAAAACAGATTGCTTCATATGTTATATTGATTGTCGATAAACGGTTTGGATTAAAAAACTCTGCGTAACATGTTTTATCCAGATATAGCCCTGTATGTAAGCCTATACTGTCTGATGGTGGCAAGAGGCTGGTGTTTTATACAGACTCAGAAGGATTGGGTCAAATTGACCAGATATTTTGAGTACAGATTGACGGACCCAAATATTTTGGGTCAAATTTCATTTTGAACCAAACTATTTTGGGTACGTCACGTATATATCCAATACTTCTGACATTGTAAAGCAGCTCGGGAACTTATGATTTTTGTGAGAGGGGATGTAGCCGTGACGGCAGGAGCTCCATTCCGATATGGTCAGGTGACTTGTGACGTAGGCTATGTGACCGTAACGGCTGGAGTGCCAATCTTGTATGGCCAGATAGCTGATGTCATAGCCTATGTGGCCATGACGACTAGAGCGCCAATCCTGTAAGGCAAGGTGAAAGACGATTTGGCTGTGACGGCTAGAGCGCCAGTCTTATTTTTTATTTTTTTTTAATTGTAACGGTTTACCAATATTCATCCCGCATATCGAATACATCATAATATCTATTAGGTTTAGGAGAGTGCTAACATAAATCGGTCATGGGAATATTAATATCTACAGTCAGATGAAGGTTCATTGGTATTCAGTGCTGACGAATTGGAAATATTACCAATTTAAACGGGAGAGAACGGGTAACAGTGTATATTCTTTCCTTATTAGTGATTGTCGGGTCATAACTGGGCGTTGTCTTTATGTGATCCGAACCCATTGATTATTGTCCGTGTTTCTCTGACACTCTAAATGTCGGAGTGCTTGACTTTGAGTTGAAACCTTCACACACCCCGGCCAAGAGGTTCGATCTCCGCAAGCGTTTCCACCGACATTTCCCTCTAACAAATCCGCTCACACAATCCGATTGTCTCTTTGAATAGCGCGATTTTCCGCTAATGCGGAGTTTTTCAATATACTGCCCTGTTTCCAAATTTAAGAGAATCTTCAGTGAGTGGCCTGCGATGTTCAACAATGGCGCCACTTCACGGTCGAATAAAACGATGAATATAAAGTTATAGTTTCTCGTTAGACTCTTGTGGAGAGACCAGATTTTCCTTTCTGTTCTCGAAATACGGCAATATTTAACTCGGTTGGAATCGCGATTAAATCGAAGCTGGGCATCTTTCTGTGCCCAAGGCGCTTTTCTGAACGAAAACAGCGCATCATTGCCGTTCTACGATAGCACTGCATGCGCAGTCGCGCTCTGTCAATCTACCGGGGGCATTTGAAAGCCGTGACCATTGTGTTTGGAGGCTCTACCCATTCGGCGCCCGGCAAACAATACATTTTGAAACACCGGTTGTTTGACTCTTGTGCGAATGGAGCTAATTTTTCCGCAATGAGATAGGAGTAGCGATCAACTCTTGCCTTTGAGGGTCACTTCGTTTGAGTTGTCAAAGAGGAGCATCATCCTAGCATAAACAGTTATAATCACGGATTCGCTATATCGTGTCCGAACCTCATGTTAAGGAACTATTTAATTCTATTTTCGGAGTTGCCGAGTTTATTGCTCAACTGCAGACAAACGATTTTGGCCCAACAATACTGACCCAAAAAGATGTTAAATAAAATTTAAACAATTGGACAATGCAAAGAACGACAAGCCTAAGGCAACTGTTAGCGGTTTTTATTTAACTAAACAAAAGTCAATGCTTAGGAGTAAGCAGAACGCCATCTGTCCGCCATTTCAGCAATAACTGCCTTAGCAAAAGTACACAGTATTTTTGGGACATACTCATAAAGTCACGTAACACGAAGAAACATTAAAATAATGAAACTATAGAAAAGCTCAGAAGTGGGTTCATGCAAAGACAAGTGCGGGTTGTTGTTATTCAGATGAAACTTTCGTCCAAAGGTTTGCATAAACACCACAAAAGTTTTACGTTATCAGAGAAATTGTCTAACTATTGGCTCATATACAGCGCGTGTCCAAAATGTTTCTTCTATTCCATGCTATACGGTATCTATAATTTTGCTCATAGTATACAAGCTATATGTTTATTTACAATTCGTGTACAAATTTTAATCATTTGTATAATGTATCTCAATTTGTTTATTTCCCGCAAGTCTAAAATATATAATCAACCGCTTATCATGTTCAATAATTCTGTGTTGAAGTTTAATGATGGTATGTGTTAATATCATGTTTAATGATGTTATGTGTTAATTCTATGTTTATTAATGTTATGTGTTAATATCACGTTTAATTATGTTATGTGTTAATATCATGTTTAATGATGTTAGGTGTTAATACTATGTTTATTAATGTTATGTGTTAATATCATGTTTAATTATGTTATGTGTTAATATCATGTTTAATGATGTTAGGTGTTAATACTATGTTTATTAATGTTATGTGTTAATATCATGTTTAATTGTGTTATGTGTTAATATCATGTTTAATGATGTTATGTGTTAATACTATGTTTATTAATGTTATGTGTTAATATCATGTTTAATTATGTTATGTGTTAATATCATGTTTAATGATGTTATATGTTAATACTATGTTTATTAATGGTATGTGTTAATATCATGTTTAATTGTGTTATGTGTTAATACTATGTTTATTAATGTTATGTATTAATATCATGTTTAATTATGTTACGTGTTAATTGATGTTATGTGTTAATATCATGTTTAATGATGTTATGTGTTAATACTGTGTTTATTGATGTTATATGTTAATATCATGTTTAGTTATGTTATGTGTTAGTCTTGTTGGTAAATGTTTTAACAGTATAGATATGCATACACTGAGGAGGAACAATCTATGAGACATTTGTGAGGTGTAAAATGAAACAATTTGTTGAAACCTCCTAAAGTTATTAGTAACTTTAAAAGAAAACTCTCTTTTTTCAAACTGTTTCGATTAAAGTCGATTTGTTCCACCGTTTAACCGCAAATTTGACGCAGTGCATGTTACAGTTGCTATGTAATTAAGGAATAACCAAGAGGGCGAACGATTTTTTTGTGAAGGGGCCTCGAGTCCTTATAATAATAATAATGTATAATTTTGTTCATACCAACAGGGTGCTCATGTTTCGCGTGTCTCAAATTGTGCTTATCAACTGTCTCACAATTGTTTGCATAAAAAAAGGATACAGATTAGTTTCTTGTATCCTAGATATAACATTTTTTCTGACAATGTATATGTACATTCTTTTAGCGCGCACAATGTTGTCCATACACGTTTCGTCTGAAATTTCGCTCAAAATTTTGCTCCAGGTCTGAACGCTTATGACGTTGTTCGCATATGTGAATTTCTCTATTGACGGAAAATGTTTTATAAAACATTTAAACGATAAAATAGAATTGTATTGTATTGTGTATAGGTTGTGCCCATAGTTGGGCTAAAACGCTTAAATAAAATTACAGTGCTTATCAATCTATAATTAAAATTATATCCTATCTGCTCCCCTGTTTGGATATGTCGCTTTCGTAGGGGTGCTTATAGCACACATCTCAACGTTTACATCCGGTATCAAAAGAGAAAACAAAAAAGAAAGCCAATGGATAAATGAGTCTTATTTTATTCTGGTTTGTTCCATATCAGGTGCCTGAAATTTGTCTATAATTTGTCACATATTATTAGGTGTGTCTAGCATATCGCTCATATACATTAGACTTATATATATCGTGTGTGATTAAAACGACCAGAGTTAAAAAGAAGTATGTGTGCATACAATACATGCATATATAAACCGGTGAATTACACCTATTCATTTTCTCTGACATTGTTTCATATTGGGAACACTATATGTGAATAGAATGACACGTGTAACTCGAGAACAGTACCATTCAGCCAGGATATAAGGTCATGAAATGTGTCGCGATCAGATAAAATTTTACACTGGTCCCAGTTGTCCTTGAAATAAGTCAAGTGAGGGATGGTGCAGTAGTACCCGCGCCGACGGAGGTACTGGGAGTAATTCGGGCGTACCGTTTTCAGCAGAAGCAAACGCAATAAAAAATTTAACAGATACAAATCTACCGGCGTTCAACCTCTGTGGATATACAACAGTATAAAATGGAATGATTCAAGCGAGCCGGATCTATGCTCGAAATCCATACAATATCCATCATCACTGAGCATAGAATTCGTGAGAAAAAATCCCATTACTTTATGAAAAATTCAGATGGGTCTAATCGACGTCACTGCGATTAAAACAAAGCAGGGCCACGAATGTTCCCATGAACTAATTTCCCCCTGTTTGATTCCACCCAGTCAGAGGTAGGGGGAGATACAGTCATTGCCCTGCATGGACTTTTGCACAGGGAAGGCGTGCAGGCCTATTTTAGCAACATCTTTCTCGGTTAAATCCCCCACCCCCTACCGAGAGCCTCAATTGCTTCAATAAAATACTTATCGAAGGGACACTCATACTCGGCGACCGCTGACCGTTGCTTTCACACCTGGTTATCTAAATGATGATGCTGAGTATATTTCGTGGCAGTTTCAGTGGGGCTTATATTGGGGAAGGAGGGGGGCAGGGAGTCAAATTTTCAAAAACAACAGCATCAACAACATCCTATCGATGTGATGGCGTTAAGAACATGCCGGTATTGAAAAGAATCTTATAACACTTGTAGCTTTTTCTATTAATTGTTTCACTAGAAGCTTACTAGGAACATCCGGAAAAATGTTGCACTGTTCTTAATTGTTGTTGTTGTTGTTGTTGTTGAAAATGCTTCGACTCCCGCTTCTCCTTAAAAGGTTGGCTTGGTTGTAGAAGTGTTCCGGTGTTTCAGTGTTTGTACAGTTGAGCGGTTAACGAGAGAATCACTCCTCTGAGGACGGTCGGATAACGGACCACTGAAAGTGAACCAATTATCCCCGACGGAGCTCCTCGAGCGGAAAATTCACTTACCGCTTTACAATATTGACACCGAGCCAACATCGAAAATTCACCACGGTAGCTAAAACAACTGTATCTCTACAACGTCGGCAGAAAACATCGTTTTAATAATGCAGTAGAATTGAATGGAGAATTAAAAAAAATATTTTGCGTATCTGGATGGTATGGCGATTTTTATCCATGCATATCAGTGATGGACGCATCGAATTGTGGCTAGAATGTACAGTACTCATATAGAATTCCCAGATTGTAAAAAAGCGTGAAAGAGAAAGGAAACCAAATAATGCATTATACTGTTACACCGTAACTCGAGCAGAAAATATCATTTTAATAATGCAATAAAATAATATTTTAAATATTCAAGTGCGTATCTGTATGGTATCCCAGAAAGCATACCGAAACATGTTTTGTCTCATCGGGGTAGGCCTAGATGCATTAAGTACAAACAAAAAAAAAGCCGATCGAACGACATGAGGAAATCCTTTACTTATTTCACTGCTTTCTTTTGAGCATAACACACGATGGGAATTATAAAAATGTACGGCTATAATAAATATAAAATAGATGAGAAATAAAATTATGTTGAAGCCATTAATCTGACTGAAGTCTTTCTCTTGAGCTTGATCGAATGATGTTTCATGATGGAGCCTTTGCCTTTGTCCATCTGTCCGATTTGAAATAGATAACATCTCGGTGGAATTACAAGCCCTTCAGGTGTACATTAAAGAGACGGTCCAGGTGGACCTATGCTATTAGGGTCATCCGCGCGTGTCGGACTCGCGCAAAGCGCGTGCTGAGGACAGATAAGGGATCCTGAGACCCCCCGCGTTACCCCAGGGTTTACCTGCAGTATTTGTACAGACAAAATGACCAGACTATAAGATATAGTATCGGACAGGTGTCTTATTATGAATACTATAAATATACTTATATACGGAACACATGCAGCAATGACAGTGTTAAAAATATATTTCCTATGTATATATATCTTCTAAGTAAATAATAATAGGTTAGCACTATAGCATTCCATTCCTTTCAAAAAAGTATAGCAGATCCAAATTTGGGAAAATATAGCATGAGAAAGAGCGTAAGATTGAACATTTAAGATTCTCAAAAATAAAGTGGCGATGCATAAATAGATTATTTTCGACGCAAATCATACAGATTTCAACGTTTGTATATCTGTCTTCGATCCCTGCATTTGAGATCAATATTTCAGCAAAAATATAATTTATGGTATCCCTCGATGAAACACATTCCAGGAACGTTGAATCATCCAAAATGAAATGAAATATATGCATGAGTTATTGATATGCTTGGGCAAGTTGTGTGAGAAATGATGAATTTCGAAAATAGAAGAAAAAAACCCCAGAAAATTCTTTGAGAGTGTTCGATGACTAATAATTGGTTGGAGATTTAACCTGTGAAAGTCTAAATAGCTGCAAACATTGCACGCGCTTCGGCACAGTTCGACTCGCGGGCACGTGGTATAATTCTGTATGTGCACGTGTAACGCATCTGTCCACTTCTCGTTCTCGCGATAACCTGCGTGGTGTCAATTTCATGCGATCTGCGTTTGAGATAAAATTATAGTCGATTATCAGTTTTAGACCTGGGATTTGTTTTTGGTCCTTCTTTCGTAAAATTAACTGTTTAAATACTGCATATAGCTAATAGGTTCAGTTAAGTAAACTTTCTGAAATTATGACCGACCTGAAAACTTGCCCATCCGAGCCAGAAAGCTAACATACTGCTTTGGTGAAATATCTGGACAAAATATAAAAAACGTCACGACTATATGTTCATTATAGTGTGAAGAATTCAAATCAAATGACAGTTAATTTGAAGAAGTAAAGTATGGTATATAAAATGCGCTTTTACAAAAACAAGCAATGTTTGTAGTGAACTATGTTTTGACACTTGCAAGGTAGTTCTATAGAACTATGGTCAATATCTGTCGATGGTTGTCTTAGGAGTTTATTTAATCTTAATAAAGAACAGGAGGGAATTTCAAAGATGCTGTTGAACGTCTTCAAAAGTATACCGGTATGTACTGAATTTGGCATTAACAGTTTATATGTGTGCAGTTTTCTGTATTCAACACTGTAAGCCCATTGTCACGGGTGAAGGGGGGGGGGGGGGGGCGGTGGTGGTATTGTAAGGGTTTGTTTGGAGGTGCTATGAAAGAATAAAGGCTTTAAGTAAAACCTAACAAAAAGTGAATAATTCGTACTTTCTTGAAAATTCATTTATAGCATTCCGAGTAGGGATACATGCGTATATAGTTTATACTCCAATTCTATAGTTCGATACTTCCATATAATAGTTGTTGAAATATATATAAAACTAGGGTACCCCTTTCGATAATGGCCACCAGTAACCACTTTGTTTTACAACGCAAAATAACAGATGACAACCAGCACGTGTTCTTCTGCTCGAGAAGATGAATGAAAACCTCAAGGCAGTTTGGAAATCAAATACGGATGACAGATGTGACTTGAAAATAGACGAATCTTGCGATACGTTAAAATGTGTCCATGCTACATAGAAGACCTTTAAGTTTGAAAGGTATATATTGGATATGCCATGGAGTTGGGAATAGTGAGGCCAAGTTAAAGATAATATGTTAACGCTTTTAACACGTTAAAATATTTTCGAATATATGTTTGTTCAACAATCAATATGAAAGGCAACCATGCACAATATAAAAAAAATAACAACATTATTCTGCTGATTTTTCGAGGTTTTAATGTATTATTTTTATATCATTCCATTTTTTGTCGTTCTTTGAAACCATTCATATTTATATATCACATATAAGATGTCGGACGAGGGAAGTCCTGGTATTTAGCTTATCTATATTGTCCACAAAGCCTCGTGCCAATTCGCATCATTATAAAAAACTCAAAAAAAACAAATCTGTGTATAAAATTAGATTGGCACATGGATTTCACCTGTAGGTCTACCTGGGCAGACTTCAATTATCTTTTTCAATTTTAAGAAAAACAAACATTATTTCAACCTATAAAGTGAAGTAATGTATACCGTACCGGTACCGTATAAAGTGAAGTAATGTATACCGTACCGGTACCGTATAAAGTGAAGTAATGTATACCGTACCGGTACCGTATAAAGTGAAGTAATGTATACCGTACCGGTACCGTATAAAGTGAAGTAATGTATACCGTACCGGTACCGTATCATATGAAAATGTGAACGACATTTATGTAAAATATGATAAATGGCGTTGACGATATATATACTAGTGGCGTGAATAACAGAGGAATAGCAAGCATATGCACCATGGTAACTAAAGGCTTTTCATTCCCTGAGGTAGACGTTTCCTAAATTACAATCTCCATCTGTAGTTTAACTATAAATTATCATGACCTTAATACTCTGATATGGCTAACATTTCAAATATGCATTGTACATCCGTGACACTTGTATGCAGAACAGAAACAAGAATTTTTCAATTCTGTAATAGATCTCAATGAATTGTGTTGTTTTAACCTACCATTTCAAATTGCAGCCATTTTCACAAAAACATCGAGAAGTAAACTTTTCCATCAGAAGTCGCGATAGTTCCTGTATGTCCAACTGTTGTGAAGTGCCAAATCATATTCGTAAATACTGTTCAGGTATGGAAGCTTACACGTCTCATATACATGGTTGCATGACTGGGTAACTACAGTCCAGTTATAAGCAAAGACAATTGAGCACGTTCTGTGCTTATATAGTTAACATACCACTCTAAAATATTTGTTCTCTTGTGCCAAAGATGTTAAACAAAAATGGAACTCGTCAGGGATAGTGATAACGTTCATTAAGATTGAGTTTGAATTCACCCCGGGACTGCGATGGGACGAATTAAACGGGCACGTCGATGTCAGTAAGAAACGATCGTACAAATTACATTGCTCAATATTGGATTTAGAAATCCCAGAACGGAACACTGCCAGGCACAGAATGAATGAAGTGAATGAACGGAAAGCAATCTGAAAATCGAATCTCGGGCCAGCTTCATCAAGTTTTAATATTGAATATCATTTTCTGTTATTTGCGGAATGGTTCGTAATTGTCCGGAAAACAATCAAGTTAACAGTGTTGATACACGGCCAATGTAGGGCCAATAATAACCGACATTAACCGATACAAATTGGAAAAACTAACTCAAAACTGCCAATCACTGAATCCCTTAGAAAAATTAATTTCCATCCCCCAGCGCTGAGGGTATAGTCAATGAATTACCTGCTAGAGTGAAATTAGGAAATGAAATAGATTACAATCAACGTACACACTGATGGTATTAAATAACTAAATTACCTTCGAGCAGCTTATTCCTGGCAATCAACTCGCTGAGTGAGGGTGGAGGCGAGGGGGTCGGGCTGTGCGCAGGGTGGTGGAAGGCACCCACGGGCTCCGCCGATGACATCGTCGTATATTATTTCTCAATTTCTCCCTGACTTCTATATATATCGGTCTAAGGGGACACACCAAACGGGCGATGAAATCAGAACCACAGAGAATCAAACGGTATTGAGAAGACTTTTCTCCACCAACTCAAATGCTACACTCCATGTCATCACTAATTCTGCTTGTCGTTCTTTAAACCCGGCCCTCCTCACACACGTGACTTCATCTCTGCGAGCTAATTGAATATTCATGATGTCTGTTTCATTTGGCCGGAGTCGCCTTGTTGGCACACGCCCCTCATTAAAGCGGAAAAGCACTTCTGTCGTACCGTTATCCCCTTTACCTCTATATAACGGCATCAACTCAAATCGGCTCGAGATATTTTCGGTAGAATTTACCAACTCCGCCCATTCATTGCGTGCGAGTTCATGAAATCGCCAGTTGGTAACGTTATCGCTCAATTGTTCTGGGTATAGACTCGGAGAGATCAGAAAAAGCCGGCGGTATCAGAGATATGCATTCTATAGACAACATATTTTAATTGTTGCTGCCCATTGTGGTTTGAAAGACGGCACGCTTATAGGCTCGGCTGTAACAGGAACGCTACAAGACTCAGTCATAAACAGTTAGATGCGAATCTAAGTTTTTCTATTATTCTAAATCAACAGTGGGATGCAGGGATGAATTCTGTGGCGTCGACACCTACGAAACGGGATCAGCGGCAGGCGGCAAAGATCAAAGTGGGCAGAACAGGTGCTCTCATATTTGTGAGGTGTTGGTTAAGCTAGCTAGACAACTGCCGGGAATTTCATATGCTACTATAAAGCTAGGAAATGTTAAATGTTGGAGATATCCCATTGTACGCTAACTGTTTCGTTTAAATTGTGTTGATCACTAACTCCCAGATTTGTATCAACTGTCAAACGACGAGGAAAAAAATGAACGAAGAGCTACAAACTGTTCAACGGAATATTCATGCTTTCCGCCATTTGTTAATTTTTTGTCTCAAATATTAAGAATAAAAGACGATGACTCCGACAGAATATAGAATGCTAAATATTGTATTAATCCATTGCTCCTCGGCCGTGCTTAGTTCGAGAGTGACGGCGCTCGTTGTGTGCGCGCAATTCACGCGACTGCTTGTTCAGCAAATATTTTGCCAGGAATTTCAAAGCCGAGGGGAAAATCACTTTTCTTAAATCCCGTCGGTCAATATTAGTTTTGTCCAACTGTCCACGAACTTGCGATGATCTTGAAGAAATCTGTCAACCTTTATACTGTCCATCGCCACAGTTTCCAAATCTTGATACCCTCCATTAAAACTTTCATTTGTGTACGGCATTTGGCGATAGCTTCAACTCGACATTTGGTAAATATAAATAATAAAGGAAGACACCAGAAGGTGTACAACCGTGCAAAATAGCCCAAAATGATGCTGAAGCTAAGGTCACGGAGTCCCTAGAGGGCCATACTATAATGTCACTTCTTTCATTATTCGGTTTTGATATGGAGTACACTGGTCCTTTTGTCTGGTGATTTGTTTTTCTAGTTCTAGAAATATATGTGTGATTTGAGAATGGTCCGAGACCCAATCATAGGCATAGAAATGTATGAAAATTGAAAATTGTTTGATGTTGAACATATTTTATTACATATGTGGAACGGGGTACAAATATATATATAGAACTCAAAGCCAGCCCTCTCCCTTACAGATGAAATGGTGAATGTCATCTGTAATTAACAATTAAAATTTACAAGAAAAACTGTTATAAGATGTGTCAATAACGAATTGATATCCGTGATGACCATTGGTATATCATGATAACACTATGGTTTTAAGATGCATGTATCTATTTGTAAAGAATGCTATTTAACAGAAAAAAAAATTAGCAGAACAAAAACACTATATAGAGTCTGTCTTTAAACTTTGTTTAAGATGCATCCATGAGAATATAATTACGTTCCACAACTTAAGATGTATTTCGTAATATTCGTAATACATGTCGTATGATTAAAAATCTCTTATGGCTTCTTCAACAGGCCTATATAGGTCAGGACTGCTCGCAATATGGACTTTTCTTTGTTTGACAATTGGTCGTTACCCCACAGTAAACTATTAAGGCTGGGCAAAACAGGAAGATTTTGGAAAAGTTGAAGGCGAGGAGATGAATAGTTGGTACATTCTAAAAAATAATGGCCTCTCTTCCTCCCCCCACCACATGAACAGAGTGGGCTAGATGTCAGATGGAAGAGAAATAGATCAGCAGTTTAATTTGTCGTGTATTATTTGTTGTGATCTTTTCCTGGTAGTAAAATAAGTCGGTAGTTCCTTTAAGCAGCTAAGATTCTTTTTGAACTGGTATACTCATTCCAAATTTCTAACCTTAATTTGAAGATTGTTTCAAGTTTCAACAACGGATGGGAAAAAACTACTTCCATTCTACGTGGTATACGGATGTAATCCTCCGCATTCATCAGATTACAATTGTTAACGTCTCTGAATAGTGGGGTAAAAATATTAACCAAGTAGTCGGGTGCTTCTCTGCAAACAAGTTTGTACATTATTTGTAATTTACAATTTGTCCTCCATTTCGTGAGTGGTTCCCAATTGGTTTCGAGATAAAATGAATTACGTGATGCATAACACGATTATATTATTAGTCGATTATATATGCATATTTTTATTTTGTTGTCGACAGCCGATCAGAATTTCCAGAATGTCGTTCATGGCTAAAATTATGCATATCAATTAAAAATATTTTAATGGTCACCTAAATAAGATACATTTTTCCCCACGATTATAACCCGAATTGATATAATTTGACACATAGTGCTCAGGTTATAATTCTATATAAATAGTTGTCGGCATACCGCACTACTGCTAATAGTACATTTAACGTGTGTGGTACAAGACGAAAAATTGCTGGTATTTCAATATGTTTTTTCTATGGTTAATAGGGTATTTCCAATTTGTTATACATTAATATTTATTGTGGGTTCAGGCCGATTCCATGCAGTCTGGGTTAAACTGGGAACAATGGTGGAAAGCTGCTGAATTATTTTACTTCAGCCCCTGTAATGTCAATGACAAGACAATTTTGACGGAAGGAAAATACACATGCACATTCAGAATTATGTTGATATGTAAACCTTTTGAAGACAGCCGAGTTTTTCCCAGAAAAATTCAAGAAATTTCAATGGTGATTGCATGGATTTCCAGGTAAAATTTCGAAGGCGGTTTGTGTCTTGAAATAATTGTACGATCATGATATATGAGATATACTTATGAAGGTTTTTGTTGAATATTTTACAAATATTGATGACATAGAAAATGTTTTCTCCTACACAACACTATAGCTGCAGAGAGCGGCGTCCATTGGTTCAAAATGCACTCTCCTAGTTCAAGCAGGAGTCTAATAAATGGATACATGCAAGATGCAAGCCGGCTTGTATCCTGATATAATTGTACGATCAAGATATATGATATATCTAAGTCCATGAATGAATGCATTCTTACTATATTTCAGATGATTGTTCATTTATTCTGTCGTTTATCGGTACCGGTAATTTAATTTCAGGTCCAGCTGAGTACCAATGTAGGAGTGATGATTGATATATCGACTCAAGGTCAAAGGTCATCTGGTATATAAACCACACAATATAAATGAACAAATTGTATAACAGTAACCCACACCTTCCGGTACCCTATACTCACACCTGATTAACTTTTAGTTTTGCGATTGAATTTAACACGGCAATAAATCTAGAGGTGTGCTTCCCGCATCGGATGGGCTTAACACCTGGAATTATTGAACATATTGCGACGGCGATATAGCATATATAGCAGGTATGTGAATGACGGGGATGTCACGGTGTGATATTACACCACAGGATTAAACACCTTGTCCAATGTGACACAAGCATTCTGTACGGCGATAAGCCAGGGCTATTGACTAACAAATATTTCGCCTTAATTTAACCCTAAAAAGTGCCGTTGTATCTGCTGAATTATTCTTGTAATACAAGGAATACTACAGTTGACAGCATAACTTAATTTCCATCCTTATATATAGAGGTCTGAAAACCGGCTTTGTCAGAGAAACCATGTAGAGATGCTTTATCTTCGGGGAGCAGGGTTTACAAATCTTGTTCCGTTCTCGCTGGATAGGATCCGGTTCTGGGTTTATGAAGACCCCAATATTCAACACTCGGCGTTCTTTACTATCTTCATGTGTTCGCATACTGCATGGAATATATTTTCAGGGGAGATGTGTATGGAAGCAACAACACTAGTATTTACATTTTTCGCGTCTTGTGAACTTGGCCGGATCCTGCCCAATGCAATGTATCCTGGGGGATCCTAACCAAGTTGACTTGGCTTCGTTCGTTCCTACACTTAGCCATGAGTCCTCTTCATGAATTTACATGTACACGCCGGGATCACACGACTCCATGGGTCGTTCGGCTCTATCCGGCAATAAAACAACCCATCTCAACTCTCTGTCTATTGGTTTTATCGAGTTCGGCAAAGAGTTTGATTGCCGTAAAGAGCTGATTTGTCTGCAACCAGTCTTCAAACATCAACGGCTGGTTGAATTTCTCCTCCATTATATTCGTACCTGTCCCGTGATCAGCGACGTATCGTGCGGATCACGTGACCCGTTCGAAGATCATGGCGGTAAATACAATTGCCGTTGATGTTTGAAGACTGATTGCAGATGGATCAGCTCTTCACGGCAATCAAACTCTTTACCGAACGCGATAAAACCAATAGACAGAGAGTTGGGATGGCTTGTTTTATTGCCGGATAGAGCCGAACGACCCATGGAGCCGTGTGATCCCGGAGTGTACATGAAAGTTCATGAAGAGGACTCATGGTTAAGTGTAGGAACGAACGAAGCCATGTCAACTTGGCTAGGGGGACCCCTGCCCAGTGGCTGGGTTAGCAGTGGGCGCCTTCGTCGATGTTGTTGTTGTTAATATAAATTTTCTTTCATCAAGAATATAATTATTTCTCACCTTTTCATATAACACAATGACAGTGGATATCATAAAAATGCGTTCTATACGACCTACACCGATCTATATACCCTTCCTCTATCGGTGCAGGTCGTATAGAACGCATTTTTTTTACGATATCCACTGTCATTGTGTTATATGAAAATGTGAGAAATAATTATATTCGTGATGAAAAAATATATATATATATATAGAAAAGAAAATAAAATAAAATGACACTGACAGCTGGAATTCGTCGTTACCGGTTTCACCACATCATCGGTGGCTCATCAGACGTTTAATGACTTTGAATTTAACGTTCATACGATATATTCCAAATTTACAGCGCTACGTCATACACTGACGTCATATCGAATAGAATATTTTTCCAACGTTGAGCCATGACGTTATATATATATATATATTAACAACAACATCGACGAAGACACCCACTGCTAACCAAGCCTGCCCCGTCAATTCGCAACTTCTCGGGGATATTCAGGGGAATATAGTGGACTCTATTCAGACTAGCCAAATGATGACGTCACCCAAACTATATCACTAGCTTGTAAAGCTTGAATCCGCAATAGTAAGAAATGTATAGTTTCACTCTTGGAGAGAATTCACACTGACAAATGGTTATCGAACCAATTTGATCTAAATTACACATTGTGTAGTCATTTTCAAATTATACAGATCGTGGATCCACGTAAGTGGTTCGGCTCTTCCGGTCCGTCACATCTGGAGATTTTTATGAAATTTATGTTACGACTGTCCGAGAGTAAATCGAGTTTCTTCGTAGATTTGCACTCGACAATTCCGAATGCACAGTAACCTTGCATTTTGCATGTATCCATTTATAAGACTCCTGCCTGAACTAGGAGAGTGCATTTTGAGCCAATGGACGCCGCTCTCCGCAGCTATAGTGTTGTGTAGGAGAAAACATTTTCTATGTCATCAACATTTGTAAAATATTCAACAAAAACCTTCATAAGTATATCTCATATATCATGATCGTACAATTATTTCAAGACACAAACCGCCTTCGAAATTTTTCCTGGAAATCCATGCAATCACCATTGAAATTTCTTGAACTTTTCTGGGAAAAACCCAGTAAAGTTTTTTGGCCTTTCGTATATACAGGCACCCATGTTCCCCATCCAATAAAAATCAAAATCCTATCATACTCGGGGTTTTTCACATTTTACTAAATGGGTCATGTCTTATGAAAATGCGAAACTAAGGCTTTTGACAAAATATGCGAAAATAGACAACAATTTCAGCTTGAGGGATCAACAATGCCTTTTGGATATAGGAAACACTGTCGTCAACATTCCCATTCAATTTGGCGCATTTCCTTGCCACAAAGTGAAGTTTTATGTAATTCTCATCTCAAATAATTATTTTCTTATAAACATAGTATAACTGCGGAATACAACATCCGGAAAATCAAAAAACCGTCGTCGAAAACGCTTTTTATTGATATGGCGTCCCAGTGTTCTGGTAGAGCTTGACAGAGAGAGCGGGAGATAATTAAGGTTTAACGCATCCTCGCGAGCCAGTGTATCAATCGATAGGTTACCCTCTGCGTGGATTTAGGGATTACCTGGATTTATGCAGATGGGGTTAACGTCGCGTTCAGCAATATATATAAATGTGAACATGTTAACACGTTCGAATGATGGGCATCCAAGGGTGGGAGGTAGCTTTCGTTGTGAAGTGTCGAAATATGGGGTCTCTATATAACGCAATGCTTTACACATCTCAGGCGCAAGTTTAGAGACAGGCGTTAGTCAAAACGTACCAACTTGTGTTTATAATAAAACAGACTCAGTTTGATACATTTTAAAATTCTTCTTTGGTTTAATACCGGGTATACATATAGTGACAATGATATTAACATCGTTGTTATCGAGTTTGCGATGGTATTGCTTTTTGGACGATACGGAAATATTACTTTGGCAACAGAAACCACCTTTTAAATGAATCGTCAATAAACCAGAATATTTGTCTAAACCGGAAAATTATAATAATACTAATAATCGGGTAGAAATCATGGTGTTTGTGTTGCAATATGTGAAACCAATGGGAAAATATGATATCAGAGTAAAAAATGACAAGCGGGAAGAACATCCCATGAGGTGGGCGTTATACCTTAATGTGCTTAGTTAATGAAGCAGAAAGATATTTGTGTAAAACGATGGCATTGTATAGAGTACATAACAATTAGTGCATACAGCTCGTTAGAAACATGATCAGGGTTACTAAATATGTACAAACTGGCTCCACCATAATGATTCATAGTGAGTGATTGAGTTAGGGTTTAACGTCGCGTTCCGCGTTATTTCGACCATATAGCGACTTTTCAACAAACTACTATATGATTGGCTGGACACGTGCGACTATCCATGTACAGTCATCTTGTAGGGGAAATTAGTCTTCACCTCGTGGCAACAGACATGGTACAAAACGCATGCTAGTCACCCAGTTGGGGCGTTAATGCAAGTAATCACTTTGGACAAGGGTTTCAATGATTTTTCTTAGGATTTTAAGTCACACTTCATGATTTTACATGAACATCCCCAGTGTAAATTCCAAAACTTTAACTTTCCAAAATTCGAAAACTCCAAAAATTGTTGTGGTGCTTGTGTTATAGACCTGGCTTGCTGCAATCAATTGTATATACGGCGGGTCTGATGTAGATATGTATATCACTCGAGTCTAATCAATGTCAAACATATTATGTCAGTCGAAAGTCTTTCCGCGTAAAATACCGCCATAGAATCCCATGATTTCCGAGTCCCTATTTGGTGGGAGAAGAATTTTGACACAACATTGAGCGGTTTTGTGGAGGTACTTCGAGCAGTTTTTGGGTCAGCTTGAACCATTGGTGCTAAAAGGGCTATACCTGTATGGATCATGCATGTAAAAGAAATGGTGCGCTCTATTGGTTTGAATCCCCTGTCTCTCTCTCCCTCCATCGTTTATTTCAATTAGGAAACCGCTATACTGTGTATTTCATATTTTCTATTATCTCAGCGTACTATATTGCAATGGATCGTATACAACACCATACTGAGATGTATGGCTTTTTTGAAAGCCAACGAAACTATAGCCCATGCAGCATGGTTAAATTATCCAAAAACTCCCCAACCTTTCGTTCAAACTGTTTTCATACTGAGAGTATGAGAATGGCTCCTGGAATAAATGTTATTAAGATAGAATAGCCACATGTTAACAACCACATAATAGGTTATACCAAAAATGTATTATATGCTAAATATATCTGATGAATTGAAATGTATATCTGGTTCCCTTTCGTACTTCAATTCGTTCGGATGAAATACGGCTTCAGGTAATTATTAACCTTGACGGTAGTCTGAGCTTTGTTCGTTCATATTCTGTCGACATTCAGTGCAAATTGTGAATTCGATAAATACAGAAGAACGGAATGTAATCGGCTCTCGACAGCTCAACACGCGAAATTTAAAGCTGATTAGCTTTATATTTCGGACCAGCTCTCGTGTATTGATTTGCGCATGCGCACATCGTTGAAGGCAGGTGAGAAGCGCAGGTGTGCCCATAACCTGATACCTTACCGTACAATAATAGAGGACAATAATGGATATGGACTAAATTCGAGACGATACAATTGTAACACACGGCAATACCCACTGTTTCCTTTATTCCAACACATATTTCTAAACAGCAACAACAATGCTATCCATAAGAGGACTGGAAAACTTTTTGTATTTAGGTATTTATCGGGATAAAGTAATCTCTCTGATATTTCTTCCAAAAGCCGATCATAACAGGAAAGACGCGTGGCCAAAACGGATCAACAATTTCTCACTATTATGGCCATTTCCATAATGACTCCATTATACCGAGTCTGAAACAAGTCCTGTTTTTGCATGAACCTGGAGGACTTGTGCGATACCCATACCAAATATCCAATCAGATTCCCAGACTGCCCATAGTGATACGATAGCGCAGGCGCAAATATCCCGGTGAACAGATAGTCAGATTCCCTGATTCCACTTCCCGTTTGTCAATTCTGGCTCAGCTAGCCAATCAAATGACAGATATAGCACTTCCGCTTTATCTTCTATACTGCAAGCCTTCCAGTGTCACTCAAGTCCACATTCAGGCATGATGTATAAGAACACCTCTTGATGCAGATATTATAATTTGTCATAAATTCTGTAGCATCTGTAAAAAAAAAATACTTCTCACTGTTATTTTCATAGCTAACATAGTGGAAATTATAGTAATATATTATAGTATTTTTAGAGCTGTATTTCAAGAGTGTACACTTTTCCGTACCGGAATGGACTTCTGCTGACAACACCTAGAGGTATAGTTTCAGTGATTGTACTATTTCATTTATATTGTTTGTATCAAGAGGTATCGTATTTGCATTCATCATGGTGGTACGAGGAATATTTTGGTTTATGATATTGCTCAACCAATACAATGCATACTTGGCTATCAGACCACCTGTAGTTTCTAAAAAAAGGGAAAGGGAAGAGTTTAACACGCACATGCTAAATTCGCGGTAAACTATATGTTATCCGGCGCGACAACCGTATTGTTGAAATTCCATTCAATTTTGGGGAATGAAATATTAATCAGAGACGACTATTAAAATGACAGAGTGTTGGACTCGTATTGAGCTGTGAAAACAACGATCACATTCAGGGATGAGGGAGATACAATATTTTACACACCAGCAATGTTCTCTGTCGCCTCCTGGTTTTGTGGCATATGTCTCACAAAGGCTGAAGTTCGTGCAAAGCTCTAATACATCTAATCACATCACATCTACTGGCAATTGAATTAACTGTGTCCAGAAAATCTCCGGATACAATACAACAATACACACAGAAACAATACTGGATATAACTTTGATCACACAGAGAAAATATTTGTTGTTTCTTCCAATATGTGCATTAATTGGTGCCTCATCAATGGCAGTACTTTTTATGGCAACACTGGTATGGGTTTTTTTTGCGTGTGTCGTAATATGCTCAAATATTTGAGGCGAATACACTTTAATTCTGATGCAAATAATTCAATTGAATTTGTTAGTTTTACAAGCGTATGAGCCTCCTCGCGAGCCAGTGTATCGACCGATCTGCGAGGATCTAAGATTTACCTGGACTTGTGAAGATGGCACTGCAGTGGTCTTATGATAATAAGAATCTAATAACAATATACCGGCAAGATTATCTCTCCTCTGATACCATGTTGAATATAAATCCCTTGGACGTGTAGTAGTGCCGCTCTCAATCTGTTTCTATTTTATTTACAACCTTCAATGGTGATTAGCGACTTACCTCAGGCCTCTCCTAAAAATTTAGTCCGAAAAATAATCTTCACGATCAATATATATATATATATAATATATTGCAGATTGATAAAGCTCATATACGATATCGCAATGTCTTTCCGAGTTACAGTTAGATATGCGCGTGAAGACGATGTGGTGTCTAATTCCATACATCATAGAACTATCCTAACAATTGCCAAAAATTCTTCGTCAGATAATTATGTACCTAAATTTCAAAGTTTCCAGAAAAGAGAAGAGAAAAATGAAATTAAATTCCCCTCCGGCAACCCTGAAGGCTATAACGCTATGTTTACAATTGAGGAACTTCATGCTTCTCTCTCGAAAGCTAATGATTCTGCCGCAGGCCCTGATAATATTTATTATCAACTTTTGAAACATCTACCGGAATCTTCTCTAGAAATTCTATTACGCATATTCAACAGACTTTGGACAAGAGAAGACTTTCCACCGTCATGGCATAATGACATCGTTATACCAGTACCAAAGTCTGGCCGTAACCATACAGACCCTGGTAATTCTCGTCCGATTTCACTGACTAGCTGTGTTTGTAAAACAATGGAACGCATTATAAATGATCGCCTTGTTTGGTACCTAGAAACTGAAAAGAAACTTACTGATATTCAAGCTGGTTTCCGTAAAAGTACCATTGACCATTTAGTCAGATTAGATTCCTATGCCAAGAATGCTTTCGCCAAGAATGAACATGTAGTTTCCTTTTTTGATTTAGAAAAAGCCTATATGATACTACATGGAAATACGGGATTCTAAAAGACCTTCATACTATGGGATTAAAGGACCGTTTAACCATTTTCATATCCAATTTTTTGAATGATAGACAATTCCAAGTTCGGTTGGGTACAACCATGTCTGATCATTTCGACCAAGATCAGGGTGTCCCACAGGGCAGTATTTTATCTACTACTCTGTTTAGTATCAGGATTATTGGCTTAGCGGAAGTTTTGAATAAATCAATAGATGGTTCACTCTTTGTAGACGATTTCAACATTTCGTGCAGTGGGAAAAGTATACACAATATTGAGAGAAAATTACAACTTTGTCTGAATAGAATTCAGAAATGGTGTCTAGAAAATGGCTTCAAATTCCCCAGAGTTAAAAATATTTTCAGCACAAAGATCCAGTGCTAACATTAGCTGGAACTGAGATCAAAGTGGTAAAAGAGGTCAAATTCTTAGGAATGTTGTTTGACCACCGACTAACATTCAAATCGCATATAAATTGCTTGAAAGCTAAGTGCACGAAAGCTCTTGATTTGTTGAAGGTAGTCGTCAACTATAAGTGGGGAGGAGATCAGCAAACACTTCTCCATTTATATCGATCACTTGTTCGTTCCAAACTTGAATATGGCTCTATTGTTTACAACGGTGCAAGCAAGTCAAACTTGGCAAAGCTAGATCCTATTATCCATCAAGGACTAAGACTTTGCCTTGGAACGTTCAGAACATCCCCTAAAGAAAGCTTATATGTCGAAGCAGGTGAATTTCCTTTAGAACTTCGAAGAATTAAACTATCACTGCAATATATCACAAAATTCCGATGAAATAAATCGAATCCTGCATATAACTGTGTTTTCAAACCTCAGTTCGTGGATCTCTATTTGAAGAAAACCTCCATTATTCCACCACTTGGAATTCGTATGAAACCACACATTGTAGCAGCTGATATTAAACTTAGTCAAATTTTACCTAACAAGCTCTTACCAATTCCACCATGGCAGTTAGCTCAACCAGAAGTAGATATTTCTCTAACGAAATATAAAAAGGCAGACACGAGCCAGCTCTTGTATACACAAGAATTTGATCTACTGAGAGAGAAATACAGATCGCATCAGGCTATTTATACAGATGGTTCTAAAGATGGTGAGAGAGTAGCATGTGCTACTGTCTTTAGTTCCAAAAGTAAAATCTGTCGACTACCAGGCAAAAGTTCGATATTCACTGCAGAAGCAAAAGCTATATTGTTGGCTTTAGAAGGTATTGGGTCCACTAAAAGGAAAAAATATGTCATATTCTCAGATTCACTGTCATGCCTCCAAGCGATTAAAAGTGGAACTTCGACTCATCCCACTATCTTGAGTATTCTACAACTACATGACTGTAGATTTGATCAACAAATTGATATTGTGTTCTGTTGGTTGCCTAGTCACGTTGGCATCAAAAGTAATACTGAGGCTGATAAGATGGCGAAGGCAGCCCTAGATGATGAGATTGATCCTGTTGGAATCCCATATAGCGATTTCAGGCCCTATATCTGTACTTACGTGAGACGGCTGTTTCAATCTTTATGGGATGTTGTGAATAATAACAAACTTCATGAGTTCAAAAAACTGTAGGCTATACACATCTGAACAGCCAGAAACGTTTCGATTAAACCATCATCAGGCGATGTAGAATCGACCATACACGATTAACTCACGAACATTTACTCAAAAAAGAGCCAGTCCCAAGGTGGAAGATCTTTTTAGTCGGGTGAGTGAGGATTGCATCTTGGGTTATTTGAGAGAAATCGGTTTGTTACATAAGTTTTAATGTGTGTATGTTTTAATGCGTTGGATTACTAAGTTAGTGACTTGAGTACTTAGAATTTTGTTTGACTGTCGCTATATAGCTCAAATATTGCTGAACGCGACATTAAACCTTAATTCTCTCTCTCTCTCTCTCTCTCCCTACTTTTATCCCAGTTGCTTGAAACTTGTCATCTTTGCGACTCGGTTGTACGTCTTTCAGCTTCAGGTCGTTATAGCCGGGAGGCAGCGCGAATGAAACATGTCCCAACCCTCGCATAGCTGTGACGTTATAATCTAATAGACATTTCACATTATGAAACATTTCAAAATGAAACGTTAAATATTTAACGTCTGTTTTTCAGCACAGGGAAAGGATTAAAATCTTACTTTTCTGCACGGCTAAACTTGGGCGAACCATCAAAGAACCATTATAATAAAACCATTTGGTCCAAATATATTTACGGAACCCTTTTCCCCACAGATCATTTATAGAACCTTCAAAGGTTCCTTAGAGACCAATTTACGGTTTCTTGGAGAATCTTTTACGGTTCATTGAAGAACCTTTTAAAAAAAGATTTCTTGAAAAAAAAAAAGATTTCTGAGCGTGTAGGCACCGGACTCGTCATAACGACAAATGAACAATCTTGTTTAATTTTATCGTGCGGAGAAGCCATTCACATTTCGTTTGTATGATGAACGGTCGACCTTTAAATGTCGGTTTCTGATGGGGTTTTTTACCACTATCCTGTCACCTGGTTTGGAGTCTGCACCATGCGATTGTCATGGAAACGCTAGTGACAAATCTCAAACGAACATCACCCGGATACAAACGATACAGAATGCTAGGATATGATTGTTTTCTGTTGGCTTCCAGTATCTATTACTTACTACCATGTATTTTATTAATTAAAAATATAACCTGCATGTTTACCAATTTAGGAGCTATTTGGGAGCTATTTGTCAACTTTCTTCTCTCGATGTTGAAATATTGGCAATATGGTGTTTATCGTCTTCTCCATTGTCGACAGAAGACATTTAACATGCGAGTATATTGGTTTTTGTATGGATTTTCTGTCTACTTTTGACCATTATGTCTAGCATTAGTTTAAAATATAACATATTTGCTAATATCCGGATCTATTGTTCAAGGATTTGTTGGAAAACTTCTGTTTGGCTTCCTTTATGAGTACACAACCAGAAAATAAGGTGATAGCTTTCACCAAATAAGGGTTACGACAGCTTCACCGATAAATGGTGATCATTTACAATCATCACCATATTCCATCATCTCCATTATATGGTGACGGTCATCACCATTTATTGGTGATGGTAATCGCCATTTAATGTGTGAGGGGCCTGAATCTATACTGTTCATTACCATATATAGTGATGATCATCACCATTAATGTGTGAGGGACCTGAATCTATACTGTTCATTACCATATATAGTGATGATCATCGCCATTTAATGTGTGAGGGGCCTGAATCTATACTGTTCATTATCATATATAGTGATGGTCATCACCATTAATGTGTGAGGGGCCTGAATCTATACTGTTCATTACCATATATAGTGATGGTCATCACCATTAATGTGTGAGGGACCTGAATCTATACTGCTCATTACCATATATAGTGATGATCATCAACATTAATGTGTGAGGGGCCTGAATCTATCCTGTTCATTACCATATATAGTGATGGTCATCACCATTAATGTGTGAGGGACCTGAATCTATACTGTTCATTACCATATATAGTGATGATCATCGCCATTTAATGTGTGAGGGGCCTGAATCTATACTGTTCATTATCATATATAGTGATGGTCATCACCATTAATGTGTGAGGGGCCTGAATCTATACTGCTCATTACCATATATAGTGATGATCATCACCATTAATGTGTGAGGGACCTGAATCTATACTGTTCATTACCATATATAGTGATGATCATCGCCATTTAATGTGTGAGGGGCCTGAATCTATACTGTTCATTATCATATATAGTGATGGTCATCACCATTAATGTGTGAGGGGCCTGAATCTATACTGTTCATTACCATATATAGTGATGGTCATCACCATTAATGTGTGAGGGACCTGAATCTATACTGCTCATTACCATATATAGTGATGATCATCAACATTAATGTGTGAGGGGCCTGAATCTATCCTGTTCATTACCATATATAGTGATGGTCATCACCATTAATGTGTGAGGGACCTGAATCTATACTGTTCATTACCATATATAGTGATGATCATCGCCATTTAATGTGTGAGGGGCCTGAATCTATACTGTTCATTATCATATATAGTGATGGTCATCACCATTAATGTGTGAGGGGCCTGAATCTATACTGTTCATTACCATATATAGTGATGGTCATCACCATTAATGTGTGAGGGACCTGAATCTATACTGCTCATTACCATATATAGTGATGATCATCAACATTAATGTGTGAGGGGCCTGAATCTATCCTGTTCATTACCATATATAGTGATGGTCATCACCATTAATGTGTGAGGGACCTGAATCTATACTGCTCATTACCATATATAGTGATGGTCATCACCATTAATGTGTGAGGGACCTGAATGTATACTGTTCATTACCATATATAGTGATGGTCATCACCATTAATGTGTGAGGGACCTGAATCTATACTGTTCATTACCATATATAGTGATGGCAATCACCATTAATGTGTGAGGGGCCTGAATCTATACTGCTCATTACCATATATAGTGATGGTCATCACCATTAATGTGTGAGGGGCCTGAATCTATACTGTTCATTACCATATATAGTGATGATCATCAACATTAATGCGTGAGGGACCTGAATCTATACTTTTCCTTACCATATACTGTGATAGTCATCACCATTTGTTGGTGATGACAAGGTCCCTATACCAGTAAATGGAGATGAACTCAAATCGTCACCATTGTCATCACTAATAAATGGTGACGACCAGACCCCATCACCAATAAATGGTGAGGGATCATCAACATTTGTTTTGGCTGTATAAGCTTAACCAATAATCACTGGTATTCGGAATATGAATTACTATCACAGGGACAACTATACCTACCGTCATAAATACCTGCCGTCATAGCTCAGTCCGTAGAGTATCTTCGCGTTTATGCTTTTTCTCTCAAAATCAGTTCGTATTAATAATTACACCACATTAAATAATAATTTCTGAACAAGTTTACTGGATTCTCACTTTCTTCATTTTAATTTATAATATAACCTGTTTACTAATAACATTAGCAGATGCTCTGGACAATAAAATATTTAATTTTTCATATGTTTCTCCAGTATAGCATTGTAGGCAGGAAATATTTAAGGTGGGACCATCCTTACGAATGAACAATTAAATCAAATCAAATTATATTATATTTCTCGTCAAAATGACAAATAATAAATGATAAAGATACCACATAACAATGAGACATTGAAAAAAAAATGGAAAAAAGTTAATGGTTATCATAAAACGCTTAGGTTGCATGGTCTAGAAGAACTAAATTGTTTCATATGAGATTTACGTCTTCATGGTCATATTGCTTTCTGGAAGGGTTCCAAGATAAAATATCAGTTGGTCAACTGACAAAATTAGAAAAAAAGTATGTGGCATATTATTATTTTGTTGGCTTCCATTTTGGATATGACAACGTTGTCTATCATCTTGAAACATAACCTATAGTTATACTAGTATAACCTATAATCTATAGTTATACTAGTAATATTACAAGATATGACTGAAGTTTTCGCGCTATATATTATTTCATTTTTTTTTTTAAAGTTATTCAAATATAATATTAGGGTCTTCTTTGAGGAAAGAAATCTTGTCATTTTCCCAGTTTACGTCAACTCTGTGTTTTGGTTTTCGTGTTGTCTTCCTTGTTATTTGATGAGTTAAAACTTAAACTATTTTTAGTTTAACAAAATATTGGTCTTTCTCAGAATGAAATATTGAATACCTTCCCGAAGCATTGCAAGACCACTCTCACCCCAAATCTCAATGCAAGCAAATCATTGGTACATTTTAAAACAACCATTGAAATTGACTTGTTAATCAATTATTCGGAATTAGTCATATAAAGTATAGAAGTACATAATAAGTACGGCATTTCATTGAATAACTAATATCTGTATCCTCTATAATTGTTGTTTGGCAGGCCTACTGTTGCGTGCAGTCTCTACTTGTGAAAAATATGAAAGTCCGATAAAGCAACGACTGCAGATAAGATAACCTTATAGCTGCTATTTACAATATAATACAAAATACTCTTGATATAATAATTTATTTAACAAGTTGTTACACAAAATTATATATTTGAAAGGTGTATATCATGCATGCAAGTACATCCGGATGTTTCACAATATATACACAGCCAGAGAAAAAGTGATGGCCCATCACCCTTTGATGATGGTCAGACCTGGTCAGCACCTTTAAAAAGTGATGAGTTAGAGTCATCACCTTTAAATGGGGACGGTTATCACATTTTAAGGGTGATGATTTGGCTTCGTCACCCTTAAAAGGTGATGAGCTAAATTTACAATCAGTGATCATCACTCTTCAGAGGTGAGGGTCATTATTTTTAAAGGTGATCATAAGAAAGGGTGATGGTTCTATAACTCATCACCTTTTCGGGGTGAAAGTTATCACCTTTTTTCTGGATGTGTATATTACCCAATAAGCGTAACACCGGTCGAAGATTGTCAATCCCGAAATGACTGTAATAGTTCAATAAGTAAAATATCAATCTTCAGTGAGAAAAATAAAATGGAGTAATCACTAATTTAATTCAGTTTTGTCATGATTTACCCCAGCTTCGAAAGTTTCCCTGTTTCAGTGATAAGTTTGACTTGGAAATTAGTACACAATCTATCAATTTAAGCGATGTCAAAATAAATGCCTCCCAAAACTTCCATCAACATATATACGCAAAACCAAGCAGGCGAAATGGACATCGAGTGATCTATCATGGTATTAATATGGAAATAACGACTTAACATGGCTCGGCGTTACTTCACATGGCTCGTCGTTTTATTCATCGTTATGGCAGTGAGTAAAGGGTATGGACTTGATAGACTAATATACCGATTCATTCCCGCAATCCACATCGCTTTAAGGCAGGTTCTGCGAAAAAAAAAAAAAAAAAAAAAATCTGCCAGGTCGCTGTGCGATCGGGTTTTTCGCTTTAGAAGCCGTCGCAGCGAGCAGAGAATTTCTCCTGGCACTAGAGGCGGAACGATCGAGTCAGCCTCAAATACCAAGGGAAATCAGCGAATTGATCGCTTTCAAGTGTTATGAAACAGAAGGCTACAGAAACATTCAAGCTAATCTCGTTAATTGTGTCGTTGGGGCGCCTGTTTCCAGCTACTTGTGAATGCTGGCTACTTTCTGCAGACAGGCAGCAATACTCGGGGATTGGAGTCTCCGGTCTGAATTCCACCCCTCGAACACGTTCAGGATTTAAAGATCACCCATGGTGGCAGTTGGTTGAAAAGGACGTCATAAAAGACAAGGGGGTAACCAGAAGTTTCGGGACATCCCGGCGTTTAAAGATACTCCAAGACATAAAAGCGCATTCTTCTTGCCTTTTCAAGCTCCATTTCATCGTTTTGGGGCTTTTTACTTGTCCTCGCCTCCAACAAAACTCTGTAGGCGCTTTAGAAGGCGTCTCCACAATACGAGGATTGTTTTGGCGCGATTTTATATTCACGATCGTGTTCCGTGAAATGTAAGAGCAGACGACAGGGTGTGATTTGGCGGGTAAAGTAACACCGCCTGTCACGTAGCGGATTATCTACCCAGCTCGGGTCTTTCTGTAGCAGGTTTTGTCTCGCATCTGACCCCCAAAGACCCGTCGTGACAGCGAGACGATAAAAAAACACGCTGATGTCTGTTTACTCTTTCTTTTCGTTAGATTTTACCACTTCGGAATACGGAAATATTAATTGAATTACTCCTAAAAGGAAAGAGGCACTGGGTCACATGACCTGAACCAGATCTAGTGTTTTGTTAAACGCAACGTCCACTTATACATTGACCCTCTCAAGTAATGAATATGTGTAAGAATGTTGTACATGAAGCACTAAAACCTTCAATGGAGTACTAAAAATCTAGTAGCACACACAGTGACGGAAATGGTGATGTGTATCATTAATAAAACGTGATGAGTTATCCATCACATTCAGAATCATTAAAACCTTCTAAGGTGATGCCCATCACTTTCTAAGAGTCCTGGGCAACGAGTGTAATGTTACGTCATCACCTATTTAATGGTTATGATGCCTGATCATCACCATTGAATAGTGATGACTCCAAATTACACTCCCATTCTTCATCACTGCGTTCATCACCTTAAAACTTGCCTCATCACCTTTGGACATCACATATAGAAGGTGACTACATAACAGGCCTCTTCACTGTTTTCTATAGCTGTGCATGGAAAAGATGGCGTCCCGTGTTAACTTTGTCAATGGATTCGCAGACGAAACTGGTTCAGTAAGAGTTTTCAGGAGAAAATTCGGCATTTTCTTTAACGAAATTTAAAGACAAGTTAAAGCTTTCTTTTTGAGCCAACGGTGAAACCTTTACTATTTAGCATATCAGACCGCATTCTTCCCACTTTCACTGTATGGTTGGACGACGAGAAGAGAACCGCTGTCACATGACCAATGTGGAAAATCGAAATTGGGATAGTGTTATGTGATCCCTTATCGTGATCGCATAAGACAAGTGATCTGATTGGTCAGAAGATCCTACCTAGTACTTATCGTGTTGATTGACTGTATAATTTACAGTGACATTTCCCGAGAACACAATTCATCACCTTATGTACCAGGGTTATCTAGAGACCCTCTTTTATATTAGCGAGGATGAATTTCATTTAAGCTATAAAGTATAAACTTTCATAGATTTGCGGCGATGTCGCAATACCGAACGTTTTGTCACACGGCGGACGACTTACATTGTTCTGTTTCCAAAAGAACTGAACAGCATTTTGCTTGCGTCAAATTTATCTTAGCTCAATTATTGTAAATATTTCAGCCCAAAACTGATCCTTCACGAAAACCACGAAGTTTCGGAACGACAACAAATTGATATCGATATGTGGAAAGCTCTACCATTATCGTTCGTTTATTTCCATAATATAGGGCAAAGTTTTCGTTCAGAAAACATTTTCATGACAAAATTATTCAGATTCCTATCCATAAAATATAATCGTAGAAAGAATTCGAATTCACCCACGCGTTCCGTATAGACGATTTAATAAATCTGATACATAATTAGCACTATTTATGCATTGTTCAACCCCGTAAATATTTTTCTTAATCACTGGACTGGGGGGGGGGTGAAACCACAACATATCTTGGAGTCCAAGCTAAGAAAATGTAAAAAAAATCATCCAACATCTGATGACGTCATATTCCAAGAATGCATTTTTGATCGATTTTTCGTTCAGAATTTTTTTTCCATTTTTATATGCTATGTTCTCCTAGATAATAAATTATGGAATAATTATCTATAATTAAATAAAATAATTGGCTACTTATATATGCGCAAAAATGTTGAAGAAAAACGGCGAAAATGTCACTTTTCAGTTACAGCATCATGATCGCCACTTTGAATTTGCCCATGGTCCTCTGCTCGGAGAGGTATCCAAACTGTAGGCTCAAAATCACCCAACAACAATTAAATGGACAATATCTCACGATATATTAACAAAACAGTAATGACCATTATGCTATACGAGCCTATGCTTCAGGCTTACCGTGTTTAAGCCAAAATGCTAGGAAATATATACAGCCATCAGAGTTTAAGCGTTAAGAGAATTTTGTACAAGCAGTGAACCGATAAATTGAGCTCACCAATATTCAGTGCGATTTTGATACGATTTAACGACTGGTTCAGCCTATTTTATTCGAAATATACTTGATATACTGTCAAGTTCTCCTTTGAACAAAATAACTGAACTGCAAACTTTTATCAAGATGTTTCGTGATAACATTTATCGGATGGATAAATTTGACGGGGAGGAGGATTCGCACAAATAAAGTCAAGGGTTTTGAATAATTCGGATTATCTTGCACTGTCAAATAGTTGGAAACGGGATTTGGAGGGGATTAAAAACTTGTAAAAATGAACTCTCGCGTGGTTAATTCAACGAGCAGTCCACGAGCCAGACTTAACTCATTAAAATTAGCCACTTCACTCTGGATGCGAATTCACCGACCATGGTCTTCAATTGTAATCAACAATAGCAAGTGAATGGGCGGTCAGTTAAATTGGTCGGAACAGGTCATCCTTGGGTCACCTCGGTGTCACAGTTCACGAGATTATCGTGACTGTATAAATATGAAAATAATTTATCTCTGATTCAACGTCTGATGTTTAATTTAGCAATGTATTGTGTAAGACTAACTAGCAAATCGCAAATAAGCAAACTGGAGTTTGGTCGAGTTCGATGTGTTAGCAAACCAGATACACTTTCGGAATTATTACAGGGTTTGTATTTAATATTGACCTCAGATCTCTATTGCCAATCGAACGGAATCGAATGCACCTCTTGCATCCGATAATTATAGAAGAAATCTCGGAAATTTAGCCTTTTCGTCTTTATATAATCATTCTTCCATTTCCCGTTTTCATCTTTCCATCTTCCCATTTTCAGCAAAAGCGAGTTTAATATTTTGCCACAAATGGTTCCAAATGATTTATATGAGCTGACCACCACGAAATAAATTCTCTCCAACCTAAATGTATAAATCATTCACGTGTTCAAAATAATTATTCTGTTATTCTCTATAACCATAACATTATTTTTTTATCTATACGATAAATTTCTTGCACAGCACTCGGAGACTTGACCTCTATGGAACACGTGATCTCATGTGACATGTCTCCAATTTTGTCACCATTTTCGCACTTTGGAAGACATCTATTATTAAGCTGACATGTTCTGCCATTTGTACTACTTATCGCCTGAAGTGTGTCACCCAGCCTAAAAAGCCTGAAGGAATTCGCGAATTTCACTCCCTGGGCCACTCAGCACGTGTTAGGACAGGTATTAGCTGATTGCTCTTGGCAACACGTGCACTGCACGCGCCAAAGTTATTTAACTACTCATCCGCGTTCTTGGGGTACAGTCGCGGCAACAAGTAAGATAAGATCAAATGGTCGCGAACTACGGGCATGAACATTAAAATAAGTTAAATATAAAGGGTTCATTTTTCAAGAAAGATATGCGGGTTGTCAATGTTATACAGAAACCAATACATGCGTCAAATTCTATACATTTGATGGTCCAGGATCATTCCCACAAAGATTTCCAACGGCAGCAAAAGCTTTATGGCTTCAATTGGTAAAATTACAGATAAAACATTTGGCAATTACAGCTAGCAGATCGGAGACCGTTATTTTACAGGTGAAATACCTGACATCTGTAACAGGCCATTCTCACGGGGAGTGTAACAGTGTATTGCTCAATCCACACAGGCAGCAAAACTACTCTATATAGTTTCTTGCTTGCCAATGGACATTATTTTGTTGTTTAAGCACAGGCACTTGGATTATGAGATATTATAGTACTATTATAGAGATGGTAAAAAAACTGGTATATATTTAGTGAATGCAAAATTATATATATTTTTTCGTTTTGCATCTAATATATAGTCATTCCTATAGATTACAATGATACAGTTATTCATATTGATATAAATACTACAGTCATTCCTGTTGATATCAATAATAAAGTTATTCCTATTGATATCAATAACAAAGTTATTCCTATTGATATCAATAAGAAAGTCATTCCTATTGATATCAATAATAAAGACATTCCTACTCATATCAATAATAAAGTCATTCCTATTGATATCAATAATAAACACATTCCTACTCATATCAATAATAAGGTTATTCCTATTGATATCAATAATAAAGTCATTCCTATTGATATCAATATTAAAGTAATTCCTATTGATATCAATAATAAAGTAATTCCTATTGATATCAATAATCAAGTTATTCCTCTTGATATCAATAATAAAGTCATTCCTATTGATATCAATATTAAAGTAATTCCTATTGATATCAATAATAAAGTCATTCCTATTGATATCAATAAAAAAGTTATTCCTATTGATATCAATAATCAAGTCATTCCTATTGGTATCAATAACAGTCATTCCTATTGATATCAATAATAAAGTTATTCCTATTGATATCAATAATAAAGTCATTCCTATTGATATTAATAATAAAGTCATTCCTATTGATATCAACAATCAAGTCATTCCTGTTGATATCAATAATAAAGTCATTCCTATTGATATCAATAATAAAGTCATTCCTATTGATATTAATAATAAAGTTATTCCTATTGATATCAATAATAAAGTTATTCCTATTGATATCAATAATAAAGTCATTCCTATTGGTATCAATAATAGTCATTCCTATTGATATCAATAATAAAGTCATTCCTATTGATATCAATAATCAAGTTATTCCTCTAGATATCAATAATAAAGTCATTCCTATTGGTATCAATAATAAAGTCATTCCTATTGATATCAATAATAAAGTCATTCCTATTGATATCAATAATAAAGTCATTCCTATTGATATCAATAATAAAGTTATTCCTATTGATATCAATAATAAAGTTATTCCTATTGATATCAATAATAAAGACATTCCTACTCATCAATAATAAAGTCATTCCTATTGATATCAATAATCAAGTTATTCCTCTTGATATCAATAATAAAGTCATTCCTATTGATATCAGTAATAAAGTCATTCCTATTGATGTCAATATTAAAGTAATCCCTATTGATATCAAAAGTCATTCCTATTGATATCAATAATAGTCATTCCTATTGATATCAACAATCAAGTCATTCCTATTGATGTCAATAATAAAGTCATTCCTATTGATATCAATAAGAAAGTCATTCCTATTGATATCAATAAGAAAGTCATTCCTATTGATATCAATAATAAAGATATTCCTACTCATATCAATAAGAAAGTCATTCCTATTGATATCAGTACTAAAGTCATTCCTATTGATATCAATAATAAAGTCATTCCCACTCATATCAGTACTAAAGTCATTCCTAATGATATTAATAATAAAGTCATTCCTAATGATATTAATAATAAAGTCATTCCTATTGATATCAATAATAAAGTTATTCCTATTGATATCAATAATAAAGTCATTCCTATTGATATCAATAAAGAAGTCATTCCTATAGATATTAATAATAAAGTCATTCCTATTGGTATAAATAACAGTCCTTCCTATTGATATCAATAATAAAGTTATTCCTATTGATATCAATAATAAAGTCATTCCTATTGGTATCAATAACAGTCATTCCTATTGATATCAATAATCCTATCGATATCAATAATAAAGTCATTCCTATTGGTATCAATAACAGTCATTCCTATTGATATCAATAATAAAGTTATTCCTATTGATATAAATAATAAAGTCATTCCTATTGATATCAATAACAGTCATTCCTATTGATATCAATAATAAAGTTATTCCTATTGATATCAATAATAAAGTCATTCCTGTTGATATCAATAACAGTCATTCCTATTGATATCAATAATAAAGTTATTCCTATTGATATCAATAATAGTCATTCCTATTGGTATCAATAATAAAGTCATTCCTGTTGATAACAATAATAAAGTCATTCCTAGTGATATCAATAATAAAGTTATTCCTCATGATATCAATAATAAAGTCAGTCCTATTGATATCAATAAAAAAGTTATTCCTATAGGTATTAATAATAAAGTCATTCCTATTGATATCAATCATAAAGTCATTCCTATTGATATCAATAATAAAGTTATTCCTATTGATATCAATAATAAAGTCATTCCTATTGGTATCAACAACAGTCATTCCTATTGATATCAATAGTAAAGTTATTCCCATTGATATCAATAATAAAGTCATTCCTATTGGTATCAATAACAGTCATTCCTATTGATATCAAGAATAAAGTTATTCCTATTGATATCAATAACAGTCATTCCTATGGATATCAGTAATAAAGTTATTCCTATTGATATCAATAATAAAGTCATTCCTATTGATATCAATAATAAAGTCATTCATATTGATATCAATAACAGTCATTCCTATTGATATCAATAAAAAAGTTATTCCTATTGATATCAATAATAAAGTCATTTCTATTGATATCAATAACAGTCATTCCTATTGATATCAATAATAAAGTCATTTCTATTGATATCAATAATAAAGTCATTCCTATTGATATCAATGATAAAGTCATTCCTATTGATATCAATAACAAGTCATTCCTATTGATATTAATAATAAAGTCATTCCTATTGGTATAAATAACAGTCCATCCTATTGATATCAATAATAAAGTTATTCCTATTGATATCAATAATAAAGTCATTCCTATTGGTATCAATAACAGTCTATCCTATTGATATCAATAATCCTATCGATATCAATAATAAAGTCATTCCTATTGGTATCAATAACAGTCATTCCTATTGATATCAATAATAAAGTTATTCCTATTGATATCAATAATAAAGTCATTCCTATTGATATCAATAACAGTCATTCCTATTGATATCAATAATAAAGTTATTCCTATTGGTATCAATAATAAAGTCATTCCTGTTGATAACAATAATAAAGGCATTCCTATTGATATCAATAATAAAGTTATTCCTCTTGATATCAATAATAAAGTCATTCCTATTGATATCAATAAAAAAGTCATTTCTATAGATATTAATAATAAAGTCATTCCTATTGGTATAAATAACAGTCCTTCCTATTGATATCAATAATAAAGTTATTCCTATTGATATCAATAATAAAGTCATTCCTATTGGTATCAATAACAGTCATTCCTATTGATATCAATAATCCTATCGATATCAATAATAAAGTCATTCCTATTGGTATCAATAACAGTCATTCCTATTGATATCAATAATAATGTTATTCCTATTGATATCAATAATAAAGTCATTCCTATTGATATCAATAACAGTCATTCCTATTGATATCAATAATAAAGTTATTCCTATTGGTATCAATAATAAAGTCATTCCTGTTGATAACAATAATAAAGTCATTCCTATTGATATCAATAATAAAGTTATTCCTCTTGATATCGATAATAAAGTCATTCCTATTGATATCAATAAAAAAGTCATTCCTATAGATATTAATAATAAAGTCATTCCTATTGGTATCAATAACAGTCATTCCTATTGATATCAATAATCCTATCGATATCAATAATAAAGTCATTCCTATTGGTATCAATAACAGTCATTCCTATTGATATCAATAATAATGTTATTCCTATTGATATCAATAATAAAGTCATTCCTATTGATATCAATAACAGTCATTCCTATTGATATCAATAATAAAGTTATTCCTATTGGTATCAATAATAAAGTCATTCCTGTTGATAACAATAATAAAGTCATTCCTATTGATATCAATAATAAAGTTATTCCTCTTGATATCGATAATAAAGTCATTCCTATTGATATCAATAAAAAAGTCATTCCTATAGATATTAATAATAAAGTCATTCCTATTGATATCAATAATAAAGTCATTCCTATTGATATCAATAATAAAGTTATTCCTATTGATATCAATAATAAAGTCATTCCTATTGATATCAATAATAAAGTCATTCCTATTGGTATCAACAACAGTCATTCCTATTGATATCAATAATCCTATCGATATCAATAATAAAGTCATTCCTATTGGTATCAATAACAGTCATTCCTATTGATATCAATAATAATGTTATTCCTATTGATATCAATAATAAAGTCATTCCTATTGATATCAATAACAGTCATTCCTATTGATATCAATAATAAAGTTATTCCTATTGGTATAAATAATAAAGTCATTCCTGTTGATAACAATAATAAAGTCATTCCTATTGATATCAATAATAAAGTTATTCCTCTTGATATCGATAATAAAGTCATTCCTATTGATATCAATAAAAAAGTCATTCCTATAGATATTAATAATAAAGTCATTCCTATTGATATCAATAATAAAGTCATTCCTATTGATATCAATAATAAAGTTATTCCTATTGATATCAATAATAAAGTCATTCCTATTGGTATCAACAACAGTCATTCCTATTGATATCAATAATAAAGTTATTCCTATTGATATCAATAATAAAGTTATTCCTATTGATATCAATAATAAAGTCATTCCTATTGGTATCAATAACAGTCATTCCTATCGATATCAATAATCCTATCGATATCAATAATAAAGTCATTCCTATTGGTATCAATAACAGTCATTCCTATTGATATCAATAATAAAGTTATTCCTATTGATATCAATAACAGTCATTCCTATGGATATCAGTAATAAAATTATTCCTATTGATATCAATAATAGTCATTCCTATTGATATCAATAATAAAGTCATTCATATTGATATCAATAACAGTCATTCCTATTGATATCAATAAAAAAGTTATTCCTATTGATATCAATAATAGTCATTTCTATTGATATCAATAACAGTCATTCCTATTGATATCAATAATAAAGTCATTTCTATTGATATCAATAATAAAGTCATTCCTATTGATATCAATGATAAAGTCATTCCTATTGATATCAATAACAGTCATTTCTATTGATATTAATAATAAAGTCATTCCTATTGATATTAATAATAAAGTTATTCTTATTGATATCAGTAACAGTCATTCCTATTGATATTAATAATAAAGTCATTCCTGTTGATATCAATAACAGCCATTCCTATTGATATTAATAATAAAGTTATTCCTGTTGATATCAATAATAAAGTCATTCCTCTTGATATCAATAATAAAGTCAGTCCTATTGATATCAATAAAAAAGTCATTCCTATAGATATTAATAATAAAGTCATTCCTATTGATATCAATCATAAAGTCATTCTTATTGATATCAATAATAGTCATTCCTATTGATATCAATAATAAAGTCATTCCTATTGATATTAATAATAAAGTCATTCCTATTGATATCAACATTAAAGTTATTCTTATTGATATCAATAACAGTCATTCCTATTGATATTAATAATACAGTCATTCCTATTGATATCAATAACAGTCATTCCTATTGATATTTATAATAAAGTCATTCCTATTGATATCAACAATAAAGTCATTCCTATAGATATTAATAATGAAGCCATTCCTATTGATAGCAATAATAAAGTCATTTCTATTGATATCAATAACAGTCATTCCTATTGATATTAATAATAGTCATTCCTATTAATATCAATAACAGTCATTCCTATTGATATTTATAATAAAGTCATTCCTATTGATATCAACAATAAAGTCATTCCTATAGATATTAATAATGAAGCCATTCCTATTGATAGCAATAATAAAGTCATTTCTATTGATATCAATAATATAGTCATTCCTAGTGATATCAACAATAAAGTCATTCCTATAGATATTAATAATGAAGCCATTCCTATTGATACCAATAATAAAGTCATTTCTTTTGATATCAATAATAATGTCATTCCTACTGATATTAATAATAAATCATTCCTATTGGTATCAACTAAGCAAACCACCAATTAATATAGCATACCTTATTTCCAAAAGACATATGAATTTATTATCATCGAATCTGATCGTAAACCTCAAACTATTATATCGAGAGTTTAGGACATAATAAACTCTTGTCAGGAAGAGTGATTGGATAAAATATGATTTAAAAGTGTCTACAAATTATTACGTCATTGAAAACCTAAATATTGTTTTAGACAAAAAGAATAGTTCAGTGCGTACATTTAACTCATGCCACAATGACTTCCTTTTCAGTTGATTAATACTAACGATCCCATATAAGTCTGCTGTAACAATGAGCTGTCGGTACATTTCAAAGGAATTCTCCTGCCGTATATTAGACTAGTGATTAGAGGTAATTAATAAAACCTGTTTGATGGGCCAAAATGTTCTCAGAATTGATCTACAGTCCTTGTAGCAAATATAAATTGTTTTGTATCAAATAATGTGCTTACGTTCGGTCTACAAAATAATATACAGATAAGTTGGACTGCTGAGGTGAAAGAAAGAAGATAAATTCAGCTAAAAACTGGATGATTATGCTGGTGGACAGTCCGGGACGGTTGGTTGAGTCGGACTTTCTGGGCGGATGGAGTCCGATAGGCGGATAACCTGGGTTAAGAAGCAGAAACGCTGAAGGAAGATCTCCCTGACGCTCTCGGTGATCGCCACGGGAGTCATTGTTAACCCTATGGATTTTAAATCATTAGCGATTCTCTCGGTGCCGTTTAAACACATTACACTGATTACTGTGCCGAGTAGAAAGCTCCGGAAAACAGACTGTATTGAAAAGACGGAGAAAATTTCATTACCCTCTAGATATTTCCATGATCATCTTCGAGCCGAACGGTCGTGGTCGCTCGCTCACTCACTCGGCGCTTCGAGGTAGCAGGTGCCCCACAAGCGCGACGATGGAGCAAAGTCGCTGGAAGTCCTTGGCCATTTGGGGCGACATTCGCTCGCATACAAAAGCCGTTTCCAATCCAATATCATTGATGATTTACCATAGAAGGGCGACCTTCTCTCTATAACGGGTTATCCCATATTCTGATTATTTGTATGATTGAACGGGAGTAGGGTAAGAGATCACAGACACAGTGTGCCACTTGGGAGGGGCATTATCTTAATGTAACTATAGCTTAGGAGATATAATTATATAAGTACATAAAGGTGCAGGTATATATGATATAGTCGACAAACGTAAGATCGTAATGGTCTGAAATACTTTATCGCATGAATTTAAGAGAGTCAGGTATGCACTAACTAGTACTGATGTCGGAGTAGTCTATATGGGACACACTATCAGAATTATTTCGTGGAATCTACCCCAAGATTTAGTCGCTTTTCACCGAATAATTTTGGGTAGAGTCAAGACGAACAATAAAGTGTTTGGTCAACAATATTGGGTCGGTTGGGAAGGTCGACCCACTTGCTATATTTGGGTCAGAATTAATTCGATCCAGTAATTTAGACCCCATTATTTTTATTCGGATGCCCTTAATTGTTGAGTCAACTTGACAAAATAACGGGCAGTGCAACACTGCGAAACAATTATGTTGAATCCATTTCAGCACCAGAATTGTGCTGAAACTTGGATTTAGTATTCTGTATGCAGATATATGCTAGGTAGAGAAATAACACAAATTGTGTTAGAATCAACATCAGTTCGTGTTGAACTCAACACAATTCTTTTGTGTTGATACATGAAGTTTGACACAAAACTATATGTTAGCACAAAATTGTGTTCACAGTGCATGTTACTCGTTTGTCTGGAGCAAACCAGACGTGTATCTAGCGTATATCCAGATGTTTTGTGAATATTAATTAACCACACAGACTGGAACACATTCATTATTTATTTTGTTTGTAAACTTTTCGCAACTCCTTTATGGAACATATACTTGACTTTTATAACATCCCTATCCAGGTACATCTGTGAAATAAATAAATTAAAAAAAACTGTTTCAAGTTAGGGTATCAAACTTGGCCCCTACCTTATTAGGTGTCAACATTGAATTATCCCCAGGATGATTGTAGCGACACCCTTGTGTGAAATTGCGTCCGAAAACGGATGTTTTGTTTAAGCTGAGGCTGACAGTATTTTCCGGGCCCGTACGAATCCCCCGATATACCCGGAAACGCGGACAATAAGAGGCGGCTATATGCTTCGAGGAACACATTTCCTATACGCAGGAAATTATGACAAACATGACATTTCCTCCGAAAACTCTATAAATCACTTTTCGAGGCCCAGTGTGGTTTTTGCGTGGAAACAACGCATCACCGCGTAAGGCGCTACAAAAATAATATCCCCTCCAAAGGTTGAGGGGTCTTTGTTACCTTGATGTACGACAGAGCCATTAACTCTATGAAATTTGAAAGCGCTTAATATAACTAATTATTCTTCTGTCGAGAAAGGCACATAAATTCGCTTCAAATTTTCAGTCGACTCCGAAACAGGTTGCCGAGAAATCTTGGACTCGACAGCGAGAACGCTCAAACCGAAATCACGGAGATATAGAATAAATGTTATCGGTAACATAATGGAAAATAATTGTTTATCCTGAAAAATAATTTCATAAAAATTATATGAATGCGTTCATTTCAAAATGAGATTATGTTAATATAAATATTAAAATGCATTGAGCGGGATACGTTGTCTGGGCTAGTCAAATATATAATAGTTACATGGTTTGTCATGTAATTCTATAGGTTATTTCTTCAGTTTTCGTTAAGACGTAATGCTGTTAAGGATACTGAGCGCTCCTGACTGAAGGAAACGCTCATTTTTTTTATTACCCAGTTACAATATTCCACATTAGACCGTTCTTCTATTGAAAAACTTAATTTGAAATTCCAATTCTAAATAGTGTAATTGTAGGTTTGAATCTATTTTTCTGAGGTCCCCGTCTTGATCACTTATACACAGGTGGATATGGAGGCTGTCCATAAACACAACTCTTTGTTTCTTCTCCGATCTGATCCTATACACTGCCTCATATGTGCGTGTTTATCAGCAAGGTGTATATATTGGATAGTACACAGTAAATGTGTTAATAATGAGATGTACATAACAATACTTCAATGATACTAAGCCATAGTGGCTATCTATATGGGCAAGTGTTTCGGATTTTTTCGGTTAATACCAACGCAATTCCATCCTCAGGGGTCGGCGTTTTTTTGGTCTTTTTAGGTGAGACATTCCATTTGAATATAGTAAAGGAATGTTTTAGGTTTTACACAGGACCAGTTATAGGTCCCACTGTATAAGTCATACATCATTTTAATCATTAATTCAGGATAGTTCAGTTTACCTGAAATTTCAATTGGAGAGTTGTATATTCTGATAATGCTAAAGTTGTTACATTCTGAATTATATTTTAATTGTTACAGGATATGTGACGTTCACATAGGAATGTATGTGAAGGTATTAAAGCCGATTATTATTATTATTATTATTATTATTATTATTCACTCCAAAACCCGCAGAGTGATATTTTCTTGGTCTTTACATACCACCAAAACCAGTCTTGGTTCTTTCAAATTGTCAAACTTCGTAATATATTTTGTCGAAAAATAATAATTGTGTTTCGAGGTGTCTCAAAAATACCAGTAGACCAGGAAGAACATTTTGATCAGTCATCTCCAATTTTATACAATTGACCATCGCATTTTTTATTTTTTTTCAAGTTTTTTCTTATTTGGCAGATTTTAGATTATTACCTTCATACACAAAGGTGTTTTCCCCATATTAACGTCACATATCCTTTCGTTATTGAGAGATGACGCATTTAGTTTTGTTAAAAGTTCTTTGTTACATATTCAAACTTTCTTTTGCGTTAACAAATGTTAATTCTGTTAAATTAGCAGAGTAGGTTGGCCAAATACAATATATTTTTTCAGAGGTGTTTTTTGTTGGAAAACTGATCACATCCAGTTCTATATAAGCCTTTATTCTTCAGAAAACTACCCCCCGACGCTGTGTATAACACTCTAAAAACGCAAATGCTAGATTTAACATCTAGAGGGTTGGAGGAGGGAAAACATTTAGAAAGTGTTGTTTCACCACTTTTAAGTGTTGGATGCAACAGCTTAAAATGTTGCATTTAACATTTAAAAGTGGTGAATACAACACTTTCTAAATGTTTTCCCTCCTCCAACCCTCTAGATGTTGAATCTAGCATTTGCGTTTGTAGAGAGTAGTATTGAAGATAAGAAAAAAAAATGAATTTATCCTCTCTGAAATAGCAATTCAAATTTAACCAAACAAAATTTAGAGTGTACACTATTGTATTTCGCCAATCTTGTGCTTATTTAAAAACCCACATGGATTGTGAGCCATGCGAATTATTTAAGATGGCTGCCTGTCAAATGTAGAATCTGGCGATAAATAATATGAAATTGTAAATTTCCTGCTTCATACAAAACTTTATTTATCAAAATGTTTACAATTGATGCAATAACCCAATATCGTACGAATAACCCCAGACAGCAACTTTTACCGTGGAGCTTAGTTTAACTTGTGAACAGATGGCGGGAAAATAATTATTAAAATTGAGCACGTGCGAATTCGGTGCATTTTAGAGTTAAGCTTCAGAGCCTATACAATACAGCTTCGCCAGGCCTGTCAATCGACACGATAGCACCCCCAGCTATAGAGATGATCGTGAAAGTCGAATATGCACGCGAAGTGTGCACTCACTGCATGCAGTAGGGTTGATGGGGATTCAGGCTATGAAGTCGCCATACCCTGTATGCAGGCTTCACTAACCTGGAGCACTCGTAACATTTCCGAACGCTATATGTCATTCATGGAAACTATGCCATGGGTTAATATAGTTGATTGATTAATATTGCTAAGTTGGCCGTCACTTTATCCCCGGCTCCCTAAATGTTAGCGGAAACCCGGATCGAAATTAGATATATGGTAAAACGAGGAACGGTTCGCCTATTGTAATGGTTGTTTCCAGTGTTTCAACGCATTTATTGCCGGGTTCACTGTGCGAACTATTTTGTCTAAAATGATCTGCAACTGATATTTCGGTATTCCATCATTAAAATGTAGTGACACTGGCCTCATCATTATTAAAAGGTGATGATATATAATCGCCGTATCCCATCATTACTTATATTTGGTGATGGCCACCACCTTCTTTGGTGATGAACTAGCATGTCCACTCATTGCCCATAACCGTGTTTTGGTTTCAACATTGCCTTTTCGGTGATAACCGATTTCATCTTTTTTTTAAAATATATATATGATGTATTTGGTTATTTCTTTTTGTCGTCACCAAACACTGTCAAAATTTTTGGGTATAGACGTAACGTATCCAAAATAGTTGGGTCAAAAGGACCCCAAAATGGGTTCGTCACGTCTATACCCCAAAATATCTGGTCAATTTTACCCAATCCTTCTGACAGTGAACTGACGAGAGGTTCATCACACTTTTATGTGGTGAAGGGCGCTTTTCCTGTTTCCATGAATCTGAAATCACTTCGATGATGAGATCCTGTTATTCTTATTATATTGCGAAACAAAATAACTGGAAATAAATTCAGTCTATATTGGCGCTTATAAAATGCATGTAAAACTCTATTGTTCTCGCATTTTTTATGACTACTTATATTCAATTAGATACTATATGATTACTGTGATTACTTGGGTCTATACCAAAATGATATTCTCTATATCTGTTCCTATTTTCACACCAATCATGTTAGACATATTCTCAATTATTTATGGTTATTAGCCCCAATCTCAGTAAACTCAGATATAACATCACGGATTTACCGTCTTGGTTTACCTAGATTGTATTAGCCCTCGACCTCCACGAAAAAAGATTTTTATACCTATAGAGCCATCGAGTTGTAATTAAAGAATATCTTTCTATCTATCTGTCCTTATTCTAAATGACTCTAACTGTATACACCTGGCAGTTTTGTCTAATATCAAGGAATATACAGCTCTTGTAAATTAATAACAGATTATTCTCCAATATAAATGTGTGTCTTGTATAGAAATGATCATCTAAACAAATAGCTTACCCACGATAAAATGTTTTATACTGGTCAAATACTGTCTTATTTAAATGCAATAACTGATTTGGACAGATCTTCCAAGAAGAAAGGAAAGCAATTTTAGTGTGAAGTTGAACTCTGCGCCAGATTTAATGTAGTTTTAAATAAAACTAGATACAGTCGATCGAAACCTATTTGTACATGGAAAGTAAACATTGATTATTTCTAAAGATAATCCATATATATATATATATATAGGTGGATGACACGTGATTCCAGATGATGATATCCTCATACCAAGGAAAGAATGAATCCATTGCGTCGTTACAGTTTCATTGTTCGGGACAAAATTAAAAGTTGGCCCCCAGGTGGCCACCTTCGGCATATGTGGAAATATTACGTTAAATTTCATTTTAATTTATTATCCGGAAATGAAATTTCGAGTTTGTAATCCTGGTGGCCTCACCCAAGGTGAATGAAATACCAAGCAACATGGCAAGATGTCGATATAACAAATTTGAAAAGAATTCATTCACAGTCGTTCTAATTTTTTTCTGACGAGGAAACGAAATTGTAAGTTGACCCCGGGCGACGACACCTATGAGCATATGTGGATGGACTGCGACACCAAGCGACATGTTGTGGCATGATATCCTCAAACCAAATTTGGAAAAAATCCGTTAATTGTATTGTCCGAAAACGAAATTCCAGTTGGCCATCAGGGGGCGCCACCTATCGGCATACGCAGATGGAACAACAAGTGGCATATTGTGGCAAGGTATCCACAACCTAAAATAGTACCGTAAACACTCTGGTAAGCCTTAATTTCATCTTGCGAAAGCAAAATTACAAGTTGATCTCCAGGTGGTGCCACCTCAAAATTAAGACGTTCAAATATTATTGCCTGGAAACACATTTCACAGTTGGCCGCAGATGGCGCCACATTTGGGCCTTTGCGGATGGCAAGTGACATCTATATACAAAATTAGGAAAGACTCTTTTACGCTATCCTCAGGTTTTATTGTCTGAAATTAAATGTCTAGTGACATGGAGGAGGCGCCACCTACTGGTGTGTGTGGATGAAAAGCGGATGCCAAAACGACATGTTGTTTCATGATATCCACATTCCAAGTTTGGAAAGAATCCGATATGTTGTTCTAATTTTGCTGTCCGAAAACGAATCTTCTAAGCTTGGACTCCAGGTGGCGTCACCCATGGGTGTATGCGAACGGAAACATCTTGTAGTAAGATATCGAATATACCAAATTTGGAGAAAATTCCATATCGTCGTTCTGTTCTTTTGTTGAAGAAATGAAATATTAAGTTGACCCCATCTACGGGAGTAGTAGGTAGCAATGATTTAAAGCCAACTTGACCTACTTATTTGTTCCCCCGGGTAAAATTTAAGGGGGAACCCAGGTTAAAGTATAGGAAGCGGCCATTTACGGCCTTTGACCTCTGAGGCCGTGTAGAGGTCAAGGCCGCTATAGTTCCAACAGGTGGCGCCCCCTCTTTCACCTCGAATTCCTCCGCGGTCTGGTGGTCATGCGGTCGCTGGAAAAAGCTTCCGCGGAGAAAAAGTAGTCCCCAGACTTCAAATACGCTGCATGGTCCGATTGGGTCGAGTGAGGTATCAAAGTGAAGCATTCGTGAAGGGGCATCCAGTCATGGGTGGGTGCATGTAAAATTAGGATTTTTTCCCGAAACTATAAAAAGCGGAACACGGACTTTACCCCTAAAATAGGGGAAAACCCTATCAACCCTAGCCAAAAGGGCTAATATCGGTCCCCGGGCTTATCGGGGCCTGCCTATCAAGTCAATGGGGTGGGTGCATGTAAAATTAGGATTTTTTTTCCGAAAATATAAAAAGCGGAACACGGACTTTACCCCTAAAATAGGGGAAAACACCTATCAACCCTAGCCAAAAGGGCTAATATCGGTCCCCGGGCTTATTGGCACCTACCTATCAAGTCAATGGGGTGGGTGCATGTAAAATTAGGATTTTCCCCCGAAAATATAAAAAGGCGGAACACGGACTTTACCCTAAAATAGGGGAAAATCCCTATCAACCCTAGCCAAAAGGGCTAATATCGGTCCCCGGGCTTATCGGAGCCTGCCTATCAAGTCAATGGGGTGGGTAGATGTAAAATTAGGATTTTTCCCCGAAAATATAAAAAGCGGAACACGGACTTCACCCCTAAAATAGGGGAAAACTCCTATCAACTCTAGCCAAAAGGGCTAATATCGGTCCCCGGGCTTATTGGGACCTGCCTATCAAGTCAATGGGGTGGGTGCATGTAAAATTAGGATTTTTTTCCCGAAACTATAAAAAGCGGAACACGGACTTTACCCCTACAATAGGGGTCTGTATTATACAATATAAGGGGAAATGCCTGTATGGGGGGAGGGGTGGTCAAAAAAAATTTGTGGGCTTTACTATGGCTTGTGGGGTCTCGTTTTTCTCGTCTCGCCGAGAAAAACACAATGGGAGGGGTTCCTGAGCGAATCGCTGAAACTTTTGGGAAAAGTCACCGAGGTCTGTATATAGGCTCATACTGGCTATATGGGGGGAGGGGTGGTCAATTTTTTTTGTGGGTGTTACTATGGGTTGTGGGGTCTCGTTTTTCTCGTCTCGCCAAGAAAATGACAATGGAAGGGGTCCCGGAGCGAATCGGTGAAATTTTTGGCAAAAGGCACCGAGGTCTGTATATAGGCTCATACTGGCTATATGGGGGAGCGGTGGTCAATTTTTTTTTGTGGCCTTCACTATGGGTTGTGGGGTCTCGTTTTTCTCGTCTCGCCGAGAAAAATACAATGGGAGGGGTCCCGGAACGAATCGGTGAAATTTTTGGGAAAAGTCACCGAGGTCTGTATATAGGCTCATATAGCTCCATACTGGCTATATGGGGGTATAGGTTCAACCTTGGAAATTCACACACGTTCATTGTGATATGGGCTGTTTGGATTTGTTTTTCACGTCTCGTCATTTAGAACACGATGGGAAGGGTCCCGGAGCGAATCGGTGAAATTTTTGGGAAAAGTACCGGGTAGGCCTGTATATAGGCCTATAGGCTGGCTATATGGGGGTATAGGTTCAACCTGGGAAATTCACACACGTTCATTGTGATATGGGTTGCTTGGATTTGTTTTTCACGTCTAGTCATTTAGAACACGATGGGAAGGGTCTCGGAGCGCAACGGTAAAATTTTTGGAAAAGTACCATATAGCCCATATAGTCCCATACTGGCTATATGGGGGTATAGGTTCAACCTTGGAAATTCACACACGTTCATTGTGATATGGGCTGTTTGGATTTGTTTTTCACGTCTCGTCATTTAGAACACGATGGGAAGGGTCCCGGAGCGAAACGGTGAAATTTTTGGAAAAGTTCACCGAGGCCTGGGTAGGCCCATAGGCCTATACTGCATGGCTATGGGGGTATAGGCCCATACGGGGTGGACGTTTTGGGGTCTAGGTGAGCCCCTAATGATCCTATGATGTCGTATGAGGTCTTATTTTGAAGCTCTCGTGGAGGAGCATCCGACTGGACTAATGGTTCGTCCGTTTTCAATAGTCTGCGCATGCGCAGTCTGGCCGTAGTATAGAAAGCGGGCATTTTGGGTGGTATGTGGGTGTGTGTTTGGGGTAGAGATGGACCGCTATGGGTCCGAATGGGTCGTGGAAGGTGTCAAAGTGAAGCTTGTGTGGGTTAGAGTCAGAATGGTGTGTTTTTAAGTGCAAGTCGCGTCAATCTGCGCATGCGCAGTTGGTTGTAGTAAGTAAAGTGGCCATTTTGGGGCAGTACAGGAACGTATTTGGGGTTGAGATGGACCATCCTTGGTCCGAATGCGTCCTGGAAGGTGTCATCTTGTAGCCCTCGAGGTGTAGACCCCGATTTGAGGGCTGCCCACGTCACCTGTGACGTCATCGGTGACGTCATCAGTACGAGTAGTAGCGAAAGTGGGCATTTTGGGGCAGTGAAGGAAGGTATTTGGGGTAGAGATGGACCATACTTGGTCCGAATGCGTCGTGGGAGGTGTCATGTTGTAGCTCTCGGGGTGTACATCCCGATTTGAAGCATGTCCGCAGCATCTGTGACGTCATTTGTGACGTCATCAGTACGAGTAGTAGCGAAAGCGGGTATTTTGGGGCAGTGAAGGAAGGTATTTGGTGTAGAGATGGACCATCCTTGGTCCGAATGCGTCGTGTGAGGTGTCATCTTGTAGCAACGCCCGCCAACACCAAGCTCAATGATTCAACGCCCTGGTGAAATAGCTCAGAAGCTCTGATTTTCTAGATATTTCATGGAATTGTCACTCATTCTTCGAAATGCAGTGACGTCCGTCGTTACGCCTTAACAGACCGGAGAGAGTACAACAACAACAACAAGGATGAGCCATGAGAGAACAACAACAACAAGAAGTTTTTTTCATATAGTTTATTCTCCCCAATGTTACATCATACCCACGCTGGGGAGCCGCGTTGGGTATATTTACAATTCAAGAAGATTCTTGTCCAATCAGAGGCCACCATTTGCATGTTTCATATTCGTTCCTGTCCGTTAGATGTATTCTTGTCCAATCAGAAGTCTCCATTTCAGAAAGTTCCATCTTCGGCCATGTTCGCTCTGAACCGTTTATTCTAATCATCGTCGGGCAGGCCAGGATACCGTTGAGGCCACATATCTTCAGATAGTTGTTTGTGCATTCTGAGTATCTATCAGTGCATGGGTGAATACATTCATCCGATGGGAAGATTCCGTAATTTTGTCACGAAGAACGTAACATTGGTGACCCTCTCTACGACCCACTTAGTGTTGGGGCGCTGTTGATAGGCCCATTCCAAGACATCCAATTGGTCCACTTGGTCCAGCACGGGCTCTAGCGACGCCCGGTTAATGATGGTAAACGGTTGGTCAAATACCTGGGTGTTACTGCTCGGGTAAAAGTATCGGACTTGGTCTGTCTCCTGATGCTGCAGCACATAACCAAACGCCAGATTCAATTTGAAGGACGTAGCTTGGTCATTGAAGATGGCTTCGACGTAGCTGGGTAGACGGGCGAGGTTGGTCAGCCGGAAATTGTAGATATCTTGAATAGGGCGATGACGGTGGAAACAGTGCCGTATCATGGGCCATTGGCGCCGATAGATGTCACTCACTGGATGATCTTCGGGTAAGAGATCGCTGGGAACATCCACCGCATCTTCCAGAAAATGTTCGTTGTTGTCAGGCGTATGACTGGGAACAGTAATGCTAGGGACCGGCTGGATATCTAGGCTGTTCTGAACTGTGGGCATAGGCGGGCTCTCCGTGATCGCATCACCAGTGGCATTCGTCTCTACGGGCTCATCTTCACTAGGTCCGACCCTCCTGGGTGCCTCTTTAGTGGGAAGTTGTCGCTCATACCGTGGTGACGGACCATGAATCAAACGTTGGTGCTGTCTTAACTGACTGGGTCGTTTGAAGAGTTGACCACATTCTTCGCATGGACGCTTGGGTGGCCCATGAATTGAACGTTCATGGCGCTGTAAATGATCCGGGCGCTGAAACGACAGTGTACATATCGTACAGCTATACCGGGCGGTTCCGGCGTGCTTGGTAGCCTCATGGCGGCGCAAGTCGTGCAGACGAGTGAATGATTTCGAGCGCGTAGTACAAGTGAACATCTTGGTGGTTGACAGTGTCTGATGAAACGGCCAGGCCGCTTCCCTTTTATAGCAAGCTAGCTGGTGATCTATTTTTAGCACAATCAGTTCAACTTGGACATTCCGTGTCTTTTCGGTAACGTCCGTGACTATTCGGGCACCTCCGTGTCTCTTCGGTAACCTCCGTGTCTTTTCGGCAACCTCCGTGTCTCTTCCGTCACCTCCGTGTCTTTTCGGTGACGTCCGTGACTCTTCGGGCACCTCCGTGTCTCTTCGGCAACCTCCGTGACATCTTCGTTCACCTCCGTGTCTCTTCGGTGACCTCCGTGACATCTTCGGTAACCTCCGTGTCTCTTCGGGCACCTCGGTGACATCTTCGGTCACCTCCGTGTCTCTTCGGTCACCTCCGTAACTATCCGGCTGTTCAGGTGTAAACCCCGATGTACCCGTATGGAACACACAGCTAAAGGACCCGGATAGAAGTACCCGGATGTAGGCGCGGACGTCATTGACAAGAGCCCGGATGTACAAGAACCCGGATGTACCCGGATCTAAAAGTCCCCGGATGTAAAAGTGCCCGGATGTTTACGAATGTTCCACCATTCCGGACTTCTATCAGGTCCATGTCCAGAAGCTCTCATGCCCTGCATGTGAATAGTCATATTGTGTGTGTATGCATGTGTGTATGCGTCTGTGTGTGTGTGTGTGTGTGTGTGTGTGTGTGCGTGTGCGTGTGTGTGTGTGTGTGTGCGTGTGTGCGCGTGTGTATGAGTGTGTGTATGTGTGCATTGCGTCTGTGTGTATGTGTGTATGCGTGTATGCGTCTGTGTGTATGCGTGTGTGTGTGTATGCAACCACCACCACCACCACCATCACCACTACCACCACCACACACCACCACTACTACCACCACCACCGGCCGTTGACGCCCGTCAACGCCACCACCACCACCACCACCACCACACATCACCACACCACCACACCACCACCACGACCACCACCACTGGGCACACATACCTGGTGCACTCTGTACCCTATAGCCCGTAGGGCATAGGGTACACCAGGGTGTGGGTGCGATCGGAGCTCTTGGAGCTCAAAGCGTGTGGAGCTCAGAGCTCGGAAGTGACATTTGCATATGACCTCTGTGACCCGAACTGACCTTTGACCCCTGCGCGCAATTTTTATCCGGTATTGTTAGCGCGCGCAGGGGTCAAAGGTCAGTTCGGGTCACGTGAACGGAAGCGGAAGTGACCTCACAGAGGTCATATGCAAATGTCACTTCCGAGCTCTGAGCTCCACAGGCTTTGAGCTCCAAGAGCTCCCCGATCCAAGAAACACACTCGCAAGCACACACATACACACACAGAGGCATACATACACATACACACGCACATGCACGCACACACACACACACACACACGCACACACACACACGTGTACACACACACACGCACACAGACGCATACACACAGACGCATACACACATACACGCATGCACGCACACATACACACACAGATACACACGCACACACACACACGCACACACAGACGCATGCACACATGCATACACAGACACACACACGCATACACACACGCACACACACATACACAGACACATACACACACACGCATACACACAGACGCAATGTACACATACACACATGCATACATACATACAAACACACACAAACACAGACGCATACACACAGTTGCATACACACACACACGCTCGCATACACAGACGCATACACACACTTGCATACACGCACGCACGCATACACACGCACGCATACACACACGCATACACACACACACACACGCACACACAGACGCATGCACACATGCATACACAGACACACACACGCACACACATGCATACACAGACAATATGACTATTCACATGCAGGACATGAGAGCTTCTGGACATGGACCTGATAGAAGTCCGGAATGGTGGAACATTCGTAAACATCCGGGCACTTTTACATCCGGGGAGTTTTACATCCGGGTACATCCGGGTTCTTGTACATCCGGGCTCTTGTCAATGACGTCCGCGCCTACATCCGGGTACTTCTATCCGGGTCCTTTAGCTGTGTGTTCCATACGGGTACATCGGGGTTTACACCTGAACAGCCGGATAGTTACGGAGGTGACCGAAGAGACACGGAGGTGACCGAAGATGTCACGGAGGTGCCCGAAGAGACACGGAGGTTACCGAAGATGTCACGGAGGTCACCGAAGAGACACGGAGGTGACCGAAGATGTCACGGAGGTTACCGAAGAGACACGGAGGTGCCCGAAGAGTCACGGACGTCACCGAAAAGACACGGAGGTGACGGAAGAGACACGGAGGTTGCCGAAAAGACACGGAGGTTACCGAAGAGACACGGAGGTGCCCGAAGATGTCACGGAGGTTACCGAAGAGTCACGGACGTCACCGAAAGGACACTGAGGTGACCGAAGAGACACGGAGATTGCCGAAAAGACACGGAGGTTACCGAAGAGACACGGAGGTGCCCGAATAGTCACGGACGTCACCGAAAAGACACGGAATGTCCAAGTTGAACTGATTGTGCTAAAAATAGATCACCAGCTAGCTTGCTATAAAAGGGAAGCGGCCTGGCCGTTTCATCAGACACTCTGTCAACCACCAAGATGTTCACTTGTACTACGTGCTCGAAATCATTCACTCGTCTGCACGACTTGCGCCGCCATGAGGCTACCAAGCACGCCGGAACCGCCCGGTATAGCTGTACGATATGTACACTGTCGTTTCAGCGCCCGGATCATTTACAGCGCCATGAACGTTCAATTCATGGGCCACCCAAGCGTCCATGCGAAGAATGTGGTCAACTCTTCAAACGACCCAGTCAGTTAAGACAGCACCAACGTTTGATTCATGGTCCGTCACCACGGTATGAGCGACAACTTCCCACTAAAGAGGCACCCAGGAGGGTCGGACCTAGTGAAGATGAGCCCGTAGAGACGAATGCCACTGGTGATGTGATCACGGAGAGCCCGCCTATGCCAACAGTTCAGAAGAGCCTAGATATCCAGCCGGTCCCTAGCATTACTGTTCCCAGTCATACGCCTGACAACAACGAACATTTTCTGGAAGATGCGGTGGATGTTTCCAGCGATCTCTTACCCGAAGATCATCCAGTGAGTGACATCTATCGGCGCCATTGGCCCATGATACGGCACTGTTTCCACCGTCATCGCCCTATCCAAGATATCTAAAATTTCCGGCTGACCAACCTCGCCCGTCTACGCAGCTACGTGGAAGCCATCTTCAATGACCAAGCTACGTCCTTCAAATTGAATCTGGCGTTTGGTTATGTGTTGCAGCATAAGGAGACAGACCAAGTCCGATACTTTTACCCGAGCAGTAACACCCAGATATTTGACCAACCGTTTACCATCATTAACCGGGCGTCGCTAGAGCCCGTGCTGGACCAAGTGGACCAATTGGATGTCTTGGAATGGGCCTATCAACAGCGCCCCAACACCAAATGGTTCGTAGAGAGGGTCACCAATGTTACGTTCTTCGTGACAAAATTACGGAATCTTCCCATCGGATGAATGTATTCACCCATGCACTGATAGATACTCAGAATGCACACACAACTATCTGAGGATATGTGGCCTCAACGGTATCCTGGCCTGCCCGGCGATGATTAGAATAAACGGTTCAGAGCGAACATGGCCGAAGATGGAACTTTCTGAAATGGAGACTTCTGATTGGACAAGAATACATCTAACGGACAGGAACGAATATGACAGATGCAAATGGTGGCCTCTGATTGGACAAGAATCTTCTTGAATTGTAAATATACCCAACGCGGCTCCCCCAGCGTGGGTATGATGTAACATTGGGGAGAATAAACTATATGAAAAAACTTCTTGTTGTTGTTGTTCTCTCATGGCTCATCCTTGTTGTTGTTGTTGTACTCTCTCCGGTCTGTTAAGGCGTAACGACGGACGTCACTGCATTTCGAAGAATGAGTGACAATTCCATGGAATATCTAGAAAATCAGAGCTTCTGAGCTATTTCACCAGGGCGTTGAATCATTGAGCTTGGTGTTGGCGGGCGTTGCTACAAGATGACACCTCACACGACGCATTCGGACCAAGGATGGTCCATCTCTACACCAAATACCTTCCTTCACTGCCCCAAAATACCCGCTTTCGCTACTACTCGTACTGATGACGTCACCAATGACGTCACAGATGCTGCGGACATGCCTCAAATCGGGGTGTACACCCCGAGAGCTACAACATGACACCTTCCACGACGCATTCGGACCAAGTATGGTCCATCTCTACCCCAAATACCTTCCTGTACTGCCCTAAAATGCCCACTTTCGCTACTACTCGTACTGATGACGTCACCGATGACGTCACAGGTGACGCGGACATCCCTCAAATCGGGATGTACACCCCGAGAGCTACAACATGACACTTCCCTAGACACATTCGGACCAAAGATGGTCCATCTCTACCCCAAATACCTTCCTTCACTGCCCCAAAATGCCCACTTTCGCTGCTACTCGTACTGATGACGTCACAAGTGACGTGGGCAGCCCTCAAATCGGGGTCTACACCCCGAGAGCTACAAGATGACACCTTCCAGGACGCATTCGGACCAAGGATGGTCCATCTCGACCCCAAATACCTTCCTGTACTGCCCCAAAATGGCCACTTTACTTACTACAACCAACTGCGCATGCGCAGATTGACGCGACTTGCACTTAAATACACACCATTCTGACTCTAACCCACACAAGCTTCACTTTGACACCTTCCACGACCCATTCGGACCCATAGCGGTCCATCTCTACCCCAAACACCCACCCACATACCACCCAAAATGCCCGCTTCCTACACTACGGCCAGACTGCGCATGCGCAGACTATTGAAAACGGACGAACCATTAGTCCAGTCGGATGCTCCTCCACGAGAGCTTCAAAATAAGACCTCATACGACATCATAGGATCATTAGGGGCTCACCTAGACCCCAAAACGTCCACCCCGTATGGGCCTATACCCCCATAGCCATGCAGTATAGGCCTATGGGCCTACCCAGGCCTCGGTGAACTTTTCCAAAAATTTCACCGTTTCGCTCCGGGACCCTTCCCATCGTGTTCTAAATGACGAGACGTGAAAAACAAATCCAAACAGCCCATATCACAATGAACGTGTGTGAATTTCCAAGGTTGAACCTATACCCCCATATAGCCAGTATGGGACTATATGGGCTATATGGTACTTTTCCAAAAATTTCACCGTTGCGCTCCGAGACCCTTCCCATCGTGTTCTAAATGACTAGACGTGAAAAACAAATCCAAGCAACCCATATCACAATGAACGTGTGTGAATTTCCCAGGTTGAACCTATACCCCATATAGCCAGCCTATAGGCCTATATACAGGCCTACCTGGTACTTTTCCCAAAATTTCACCGATTCGCTCCGGGACCCTTCCCATCGTGTTCTAAATGACGAGACGTGAAAAACAAATCCAAACAGCCCATATCACAATGAACGTGTGTGAATTTCCAAGGTTGAACCTATACCCCCATATAGCCAGTATGGAGCTATATGAGCCTATATACAGACCTCGGTGACTTTTCCCAAAAATTTCACCGATTCGTTCCGGGACCCCTCCCATTGTGTTTTTCTCGGCGAGACGAGAAAAACGAGACCCCACAACCCATAGTGAAGCCCACAAAAAAAATTGACCACCCCTCCCCCATATAGCCAGTATGAGCCTATATACAGACTTCGGTGACTTTTCCCAAAAATTTCACCGATTCGCTCTGTGTTTTTCTCGGCGAGACGAGAAAAACGAGACCCCACAAGCCATAGTAAAGCCCACAAAATTGTTTTGACCACCCCTCCCCCCATACAGGCATTTTCCCTTATATTGTATAATACAGACCCCTATTGTAGGGGTAAAGTCCGAGTTCCGCTTTTTATATTTTCGGAAAACAATCCTAATTTTACATGCACCCACCCCATTGACTGGATAGGTAGGCCCCAATAAGCCCGGGCACCGATATTAGCCCTTTTGGCTAGAGTTGATAGGTGTTTTCCCCTATTTTAGGGGTAAAGTCCGTATTCCGCTTTTTATAGTTTCGGGAAAAAATCCTAATTTTACATGCACCCACCCCATTGACTTGATAGGCAGGTCCCAATAAGCCCGGGGACCGATATTAGCCCTTTTGGCTAGAGTTGATAGGAGTTTTCCCCTATTTTAGGGGTGAAGTCCGTGTTCCGCTTTTTATATTTTCGGGGGGAAATCCAAATTTTACATGCACCCACCCATGACTGGATGCCCCTTCACGAATGCTTCACTTTGATACCTCACTCGACCCAATCGGACCATGCAGCGTATTTGAAGTCTGGGGACTATTTTTTCTCCGCGGAAGCTTTTTCCAGCGACCGCATGACCACCAGACCGCGGAGGAATTCGAGGTGAAAGAGGGGGCGCCACCTGTTGGAGGTCAAAGGCCGTAAATGGCCGCTTCCTATACTTTAACCTGGGTTCCCCCTTAAATTTTACCCGGGGGAACAAATAAGTAGGTCAAGTTGGCTTTAAATCATTGCTACCTACTACTTACGGGCATATGTGAATGGACCCCATGTAACCTCGAAATTTCAGTTGGCCAACAGGTGGCGCCATCATCGGTGTTTGTGGACGGAAAGCGAACCCAAGTGGCATCATGTGGCATCACATCCATATACCAAATTTGAAAAGTATCCATTTTGTCGTTCTAATTGTACTGTCCCGAAAACAAAATTATAATTTTAGTCTCCAGCCACCCATGCATATATAGGTGCATTGTGGTCGTGAAGGAATACCAATCAACATTTTCTGGCAAGATATCGATGTTTCAAGTTTAGAAATAATCCATACAGCCGTTATATTGGTTTTGTTGTGGAAACGAAATTTTAAGTTAGTCCAGGTGGCGTCACCTTTGGGCATATGAGAATAAAATAGAACCCCAAGCGAGATCTTGTGTTATGATACACATGCCAAATTTGGAAAGAATCCGCGGAGTCGTTCTTATTGTATTGTCCAGGGACGAAATTATAAGTTGATGCCCAAGTGTTGTAATCTATGGAAATACGTGGATGAAATGCAATCCCAACAACATCTTGAGGCATGTTAGTCATATACCAAATTTGAAGAAAAAAAATGGTTTAAGTAGTTCTGACTTTATTGTCCGAAAACCAAAAGGGGATATAATGAAAGGTCAGACTTTAAATATTCATATCCAAATTGTCAATGATTTTAAAATCTGTAAAGTACGTGCCTCTGTGAAAGTTCACCCATTGAATGCATGTATCACTGATCCGTAAAACGAGTTTCAGAATAAATAAAGAAACTTTATTGGGAATACTACTAGTATAGGTTTGATAAATTCTGAATTTCATGTAATTAAATGGAATGAAATTGATTATTAGTTACATGCGCTATCTGAATTAGAAGAAGAATACGCGAGACAAATAAAATACATATTAGTTGCCATTCCACCAACTACGAGATGTTGAAAGTAGTTCAGTTGAAATAACACTATAATTATGTACCGTAAGTAAACATAACATCGTTTATGACATTATGGTGCAGCACGCAAGAATTTTGCCGATTTCTGGCGGATGGATGGATTATGTATCGGGCGTACACTGTGAAAAATAATTTGTTCGCTGAGAGATAACATATTCCGTTGTGTTAATCGTTTTGTTACATATAAATTTTTTTTGTTGTGCCAATATTATAACAAAGTAGGTTTGCTAAATGCAACACATTTTTAACAAAACGATATTTATGTGCGAGATAGACTAGGTAAGAGAATGAGCTCATTATGCTGGGAAAAACAAACACAATACCCAGAATTTCTGGTTAGGTCATTCATGCAAATGACAATGGTTATTTATTCAAATGACAAATCATTTATTCAAATGACAAATGATAGAATAGCAGGGGCATGAAGAACACATATGAATTATGTGAATTTTGTGTTACCATATGCCCACAATGAACAAATAATGTAAATGTTGTTTTACCAGCAAAGGTGGGGAGCATAAAGGACTCTCCTGTTACAAAATGTCACGAGAAAGAAGGTTGAGAAAGGGTAAGGAGGGTTTCTGTAGCAAACTGGAGACGCCAAATCCATCACTAACATTTTCCAAAAACAAATTTCAGGCAGGTGAGGAAACACACGCCTCGTGGTATATTTGTCAGCCCTCCGCGAACAAATTTCAACAAAAGATTCTTAGAGTGTATCCGGTTATGTAAAATTGGGAATGATTATGGTGAATTAGGAAGGTGAATTAGGAATGGTTATGGTGAATTAGGAATGATTATGGTGAATTAGGAATGGTTATGGTGAATTAGGAATGGTTATGGTGAATTAGGAATGGTTATGGTGAATTAGGAATGATTATGGTGAATTAGGAAGGTGAATTAGGAATGGTTATGGTGAATTAGGAATGGTTATGGTGAATTAGGAATGGTTATTAGGAATGGTTATGGTGAATTAGGAATGGTTATGGTGAATTGTTTGTTGTGCTCTCAATTACCATTCACGCATTGGTGGATTACGCATTACGGTAATGGAATTACGTACCCATATATGGCGAATTACGTATAGATATGGCGAGTTACGAATCGTGCCATGCATGGATCATGATTCATAAATTAGAGCGAATTACGCATCACACTTGGGGGACTGCTGTTTCACGCTATGGATAAATAATCAAGTGGCGAGTTACGTATCACGATGTGGATTACGAACCACGCAATGGTGAATTACGTACCACGCTTTGGCGAATTATTGTCACGGTATTGGTCACGATTTGCGATATATGGTGAACGATTTGCCACGCTACGGCCAATTACGTAATTGCCATGCAGTACGAATTATTTATCACGACATATATTACGAATAATGCTTTCAGGCTATAAGTACACGTTATGAATTACAAATCACATTATGGGCTACGAATCATGCTATGGCGAAATACATCACGTTATGACGAAATACATATCACGTTATGGCGAAATACATATCATGCTATGACGAAATATATGTCACGCTATGACGAATCGCGTTTGGCGTGAGTAATATATTATCAATAAAATATCACGCTACGTGAATTACGAATGGATTGCAAGTCACGAGTTATGGAGAATTAGGAGAATGGTTAGTTAATACGTCACAATAGAAGGGTAACTAAACGCATTCTTGTTCTTAAAAACGACTGATATTCATTTTAAACAATAGTATGCTGAGATCAGATGACATTCTGACTAATTCGACGCATAATTATCAGAATAAATCAGGGAGAAATATCGCCTGGTATAATTTAACGTCATATTTTCTGTCGATATCTAGGAGTTCGTCAAAAGCAGAATGAAAAAAACCAAACCATTAATGATATTATAGTTTTGGCCGAACAAATACAAACATCATACAAACAGCTCTGCATTAGAAATATGTCTTTTTTTTAACGCAAAATAGATATCGTGTTTGAAGACTCAGATGTCCCTTCCACACAACAAACCGCAAATCACCTGCATCAATACTGATCAATTCGATTTCCGAACAATTGTTTAGCGTACTTTTCCATATCGACTTACAGAAGATAGTATTCCTGTAACAGACACTATTTGATGAGGCCAGATTTGTCGTGATTTTGTTTCTTCATGTGATAGAGACTCTTTGTGTATGTTTCAAATCCTCACTTGATTGACATTGAACCCGACAATGAAATGAATCTTCTCCAGATGTGGGATCAGAAATCACTTAGAGCCCCCAAGTCATTTACGCATGCCGTGACTGGTCTGGACATCGCCCGGTCATATTCTGGCAGAGCGCTAGGGTAAGACTTCACCAGAAATTGTCACAATGTGCCCAGATCCATCTATAATTCGACAGAAACATAACCTCAAAATCCTACTTAATTTAGTGAGCATATATATCCAGTTATTTTTAGGATGACACTTTATTGGTAAAGGACAAATACTAGTGCTGGATGAGCCAGTCCCGTGCGAGACTCGAATCCGCGCACTCAGAGTTTGGCACCAAATCGCCAGCAGTAATGCAAGCCCTGTAAATCACGCAGTCACCTGTGGAAGCTGAGGTGACCGAGTGCTCATCCAACACTATTATTTGTGCTTTACCTTGTCATCCTAAGATTGGACATAAAATGATTAGATATAAAAATCTGTATGAAATAAACCTTATATTATTCTTCTAACGTTATGTCCGCAAAGGTTGTGTTCATAATGAATATGGTTGAATGTATGCTTAACCAGGATTTTAATTGATCTTTTAGAATTCATGCATGCAGTTTAATGCAATTCGGAGCATTCTCGTGGCTGGATCAAGCAAACTATTTCGATCTTTTTTTGAACAATCTTGAGAAAAATTGGAACCAATGCCATTCCATGTGACTTTGGAACCGATATCATAACAATATTATCAGTTCGTGACTCGAAACTGGACCGTTCACACCTTGTGATCCCTCCCTAGTGACATCCCACGGTCGAGCAAAGCATAATTCAGTGTGTGTAGACGACTTGGGAGCTCCGACCGATCAGCGACCAGTTAAACAGATGGGCTCGTGGGGTCGTAGGTATCAGGGAGAGCAGGTGTACTACAGAACGGGTTAAACAACCGGCCACAATAGGATGAGAACCGAACAATGACCACGTACAAACAAGGATAATTAAATCCATTTGGAAGACAAGGATTCAGTCTGGTATCCAGAGTTGTCCATATCGCGCAGCAAACAGGGGGTCTTCCACAAGTTATTATCATTTATGGGGACAATGCCGGAGGGATGAGCTGAGAGGGACCGTTTACCAGTTACTGTTAGAGTTATAAGGAAATATAATTAAACACCGACGACCAAACATATAATCACATTCGTACGAACAGACTGGCGGTAATAAGTTTGAAGTCATTGGTGTTCAATTCATTAACCATGCACACCTTAACAGTCGCTTTTAATCAAAATGTGTATCAAAGGCAATGTATCGAACTTTATCTAAATTGTTATATTTTTGCCATGTTATGCTCATCTGAAAAAAAGATTCGTCTTCTTTCAATTAAGGTGAAGAAAGTACAGGTGAAGTACATTTGAAATAGGAAGTGGGGGCATATTTCCGCGTTAATAATCTAATATTTGGTGTAATCAAATTATATGTTCATTCCAGTATTCTCGTTATTTTTGGATTACACTATCCAAGTATAGCACAGATTCTAGTGCCGAAAATTGGTCGAGTCTGGTCGAGTCCCATGTGGGATTCGAACCAGCGACCACCAGAGTAAGGCACCCAACCACCAGCACTATTTGTCGGCGATCAAAACCACTCGGCCAACGAGCTTGTTAGTTCGTTAACGGATAGACTGCTTCACAAATGTTTAGATGATCAAAAATAGACTTGTCTTTTTAATACAAATTGCCACAATAACCAATTTGAAATTGCTAATTCATGTATTAAGGTGCAGTCACTTCTCTTTTCTATATAAAATTTCATTTAAAAATTAGAACAGATAAATGAAACGAGGATCACTGATTGACCTCATGGTTTCAATGTCCCCCAACACGTGAGACTCATAGTTTTTAGAGAACTCGTGAAAATAACCATGCAAGTGATAAAAATGCACATAGATATTTATTGACTTTTCAGGTAAAACGTTTCTTCTATAAGCACAAATATAAAATGGGAGTCATCACATAAAAAATAGGAGGTAGCCGATCGGTAGTCTTTAATACCGCATAAGACGCGTCCAGTTCAGTTTTCAGCACTAGAATCTGTGCTGGATAGTGCAATCTCAAAATAACATAAAATATTGTTATACGATGACTTTCTAAATGACAAAAAATATCTTCCTATATGTTTATTGTTGAAAAAACTTGGTTCGAATAGGAATAGTTAGGGAAATGCCAACAAATTGATATGTTTGTGCATTATAGAAAGAGAACGCATGTGATGATTCCCATGTTATAATAAATTCGTGTTTATAGAAGAAACGTTTTACCTGAAAAGTCAATAAATATCTATGTGCATTTTTATCATTTGCATGGTTATTTTCACCATTTCTCTGAACATTATGAGTGTCTCGCGTATTGGTGGACATTAAAATCATGAGGTCAATCAGTGATTCTCGTTTCATTTATCTGTTCTAATGTGTAAATGAACTTTTATATAGAAAAGGGAAGTGACTGCACCTTAAAACATGAATTAGCAATTTCAAACTGGTTATTTTGGCAAGTTGTATTAAAAAGACAAGTCTATTTTGATCATCTAAACATTTGTGAACCAGTCTCTCCGTTATATATGCCACCTTACTCGTCATAACGAACTAACAAACACAATTGCACTACCTCAGCTTGAACATTGAGCCATTGTTATAGCACACAACCATAATGCATGGATGTATATTAGCGATATCAGAAACAGAACAGGTCATGCTCTGTTAAGCAATGTTCTCCAGGCACGTGACAATGCTTGTGATTCAAGAATGTATCATTAACGATGGCACAAAAAAAAATTAACGATGACACATATAATAATAATAAATATTAGATGATAATAAGGTAAATAATAATGTATAATAAATGAATTATATAAATGAGATATATAGTTGATTTAGCTACATGTTAGTTAGAGACACGATTGCACAATTCACACACAGCAACGTACGTTTGTATATGGTAATCCGTTTAAAAACGCGCATAGCAGCTCTCGGCTACCATAACCAGGAGAATGCTGCGCAGTTAAATCCATCAAAGGACTTGTCATTGAATCATCCTCTCACATAATGGTCATTTGACCTGCCAATACAATTTGAAAATTTCTAACGTGAGGCTTATAATGTTGACATCGGGCCTCATATTTTTCTGAATGAGAACTTGCAATAACCGAACATTTTCATTTTCATTTTTTCCTACGCTCACAAAACTCATATTATTTTCATGGGATCATTATATTATATTATATTATATTATATTATATTATAGCTTTTTTGTATCTATCTAATCTGCCTTTTACACATTATTGAGAAAACAAGGAAGAGCCTGTCTGTGCAGTGACCCGTGACTTCAGCTGATCAGATACCTTCGTATAATTTCACTTTGTTCTATCTTTTAACCCAGGAGAAGATTTTGAACTGGTGATAACTGACATAATTTTATACATGTACCATATTTTTCTAGTATCAAAGAAAGTGTCATGATGCTTAGAATAGTGTATAATTTGGCAAATATTACAAGAAAATATGCCGGTTATCACCAGTTCAAAATATTCTCCTGGGTTAAAAGATAGGGCAAAGTGAAATTATACGAACCAGTAGCTGATCAGCTGAAGCCACGGGTCACTGCACAGGCAGGCTCTTCTTTGTTCTCTCAATAATGTGTGGAAGGTGTATTCCACCCAAGCCGGCAATATAATATTAAAGGTAGTGTGGTCATACATCATCCAAATATTCCATATGAACATCCACAATTCACATGGTCACATGACTTCAGGTCATATTACGCCTTTCTACGTTTTCACCACCAGTACATGTTATCGCTCACCTACACATTTTTGAAAAATGTAAATCACTTTGAGACCGCAAACATTCAAATATAATATACAAGCAGTGCTTTCTGAAGTTACCCAAGATAAAAAGTGTTTATTTTAATACTGTGTCCATGACTTAATTCACATATGTGTTACATGCCTCTCTGGAAAGATATGATCATTGAACTCTCAGGCTATGCTATTTATCATTTTATTATACAAAACAATGGCTTTATTTCGATTGTGTATGAAGATGGAACAAATGCTGATTAATAACTGTAATGGGTTACATGTCCATGGGCTGGTAATTAATTTTTGCCCTCAAATTTGTCAAACTTATGCAAAAAACGACAACGTCTATTAGAGGCGCTATTGATGGCGAGCTCGTGAGTGTTATGGGGATTAGCTGACTCTATTTTCTGTAATAGTGAATGAATCAAGAACTGCTCATACAGTTAAGCCCTTTAGAGTACTGTATAAAAGTGGCCGTTCTCCAATACGATTGTTTTCCAGCGATCGAGATATTTTCTTTGAAAAGAACAGAGACTCGCTTCCGACAATAGCTGCTCGCTGACGATCTTTTCAATTAACTTACGACAGACTTCGCATCCAGTTGGTATTGTGGCTGGTGGCAAGACAAAAACAAGCCCCTCGGTGGCTTTTCAAGGCTCTGTTCATCTCGGACTTCTGGAGACCATGAATTTTAAGTAGTTAATTTATTGGCCTGGAATAGACAGTTGGCTTGATGGGGTTATTTTACATGGCTGAATTCAGGGCCACTAAAGACGAAATCATTATGCTTCCCCAGTGTGAATGTTAATTTGCCGTGAACGGTCGAGGGTGTGACTTGTCGAACGTCTTTGGATTTTTATTCAAAACGGACAATAAACATTTTCTCCTGTCAGATTCTGGCTTTATGGTCATTCTCGGCCACAGACGGGAAATGTCTATGAATGTCTCAGATATCTGGTTAAGTAGTTTATTCCTGGAGAAATTAGAATGGTATTTCTGCAAGAACACGCTAGCGTGAGCGAAAGATTTTGTCTTTCTGTATGGAAGTTGTCAAGGCTTTTGCGAGATTCTTCTTTGAGTTTTCTTTGATGTAAAGAATCCTCATAGAGAAAGTATTCTTGTGGTAGTCTTGGATTGCAACCAAACATTCTACTGCGTCAGTACGGAATCTTTTCAGTTTGCGGAGAAATTCTATCCAACAAGTCGCAATAATTGGATTACGGGCATTACTATCCCGTTGTCATGGTTCGTCCATGTCACTCCTTGATCTACGATGTGCTTGCTTCACCTCGAAAATGATGACATGTCAACCACGAAGCGGTCACATAAAGGTACATGTCGGCGAATACCGCGATAACGACATAATCTTATGCCAATCATTCCTGCTTAATGTATACCATTAGACCCGAAAGCCTGTGTGCTTATGCATTTATGATTTAGGCTGGACCCCTGGTGAGAGATATGCCCGTCAGATATATATTCCCAAGTGATATTCGAAATATTCGCGCAAAGGTATATACATGTTGACAGGCATACTCTCTAAAAAAAGCTGAGTGAAATTTCACTCAAGTAAGAGTGGAAATTCATCCCACTCAAAACTTGAGTGAGATTTTCACTCAACTTGAGTTACTTTTCACTCAACTTGAGTTAAATGCACTCAACTTGAGTGACATTCACTCAAGCATAAGAGTGGAAATTCATCCCACTTGAGTGGTTTTAACTCAAGTTGAGTGAAAAGTAACTCAAGTTTGAGTAAACAGGTACATTTCACTCAAACTTGAGTGGAACAGTTCACTCAAGTTTTTTTAGAGAGTATACGGATAGTTTCTCTTGTACTATTTAGAGAAACGGTGACACTATATCATCATTTGCGTACAAGAAATTCGTCAAAAGTGTCGAGGGAGGTGTTCTTTCATTCTGACGGCCCTGACAGAGTTTTCCACGTTTTATAAGACTTATATCAACCTTTGGATAATGTGTGGGATAGAGGGGCTAACTTATTAATTACGCAGAGATAGCGTATGTTTAATTCAGAATATGATTTTTGGCGAATGCAATTCGCAAGTTGTACAGTACACCCCGAAAAGGTATTAAAAGGACATAGCATAAGTGACTTATCTGATCTTGTCTTTCTGACTTGTTTTCTCGATTGTTAGGTGTTTTATAGTTGTTTGTGCACACTAACATCAAACTCCGCTCCAGGCACGAGCGCTAAAATTAGCGTTGTTCGGTTGAAACACGTAACTGAGATCGTATCCGAATAAAAAGTCCATATGCTCGGAGAAGTTTAGATTTTTGAAGTTGCCCACGGGTATCAATATGTTGAAAATTTTCAAGTATCTGTTAATTGCACTTGGGACGTTGATTACGGACCGCACATAAATACAGGATAATAACACGCGTATGCTTGATATATAGAACCATATGGCATTGATACGCCTTTTGCCTCTGGCTTGATTCGATAGACAGGTGTATGAAAATCGTTATGTTTTACCTCTATAGGAAGGCGTATTAGTGCACGAGACATTGGTGATGCGGAACGTTGGTTTCGACAAATTCTGTATACGAAGTCTGGATTGAGCATATGGTGTGGAGTATAATGATACGACAAATTAATATCAATGTCAACAAAATACAGCAGGGAGTATGACAAAATTACATAATCTATCATTGAACATTACTGGCATAAAATATTCAAAGGTGCGACACACTGTACCGGTACCGAAAACATCAACTTCAGAGACAGTCAGTATACAATTTTGCACAGACGTCTGCCAACAAAAACCTTCTTGCATACAATTGGAATCAGACTGTCATCTATGAAGTCATCGTTAGCAATGAAGGACCAGAAAAAGCATCAGAGCATCTGTTTCACATTTTCCAGTTTTTAAGAACCTTTGGGACATTATTGAAAGGTGGCTGAAATGATACGAGTTGTGAGATAGGGACTAACATTATAGTTTTGGATTATAAACATGCTGTGTAACATGAACATACATTGCTGTTTTACTCATCTGAGTTTAGAAACTCAAAGCTTAATTGGAAAGCCCTTCAATATATAACGTTCATGGGTCGGTGTTGGTACGTGTTGCTTTTGCATGAGGGGAACCAAGTGTCGGGATGTTAATATTGTGGAAACCTTAGGCTGAGAGAGTTGTTTTATTCAGGTATACAAGTACAACGTATGGTTATTAGCATTATTATCTTTTTACATGAAAAAGTAATAATAATAAAAACATTGAAATTCAAACAGATATCGATCAGTTATTTTAACCTAATAATATAATTTATAAGAAACTAAATATATATATATATTTAATTTGTTGATGTAGTTTCTCAATAACCCTGATAAATGGTTAAAAACAATCATTGCATTTATTTTAAAATTTTACCTTAATATATTTACCTTTATGCATGGTTGTGTTGTCCAGCACTTAAGGTTTCATTCACCATCTAATTCTTTTAATTGTGCTCGTCACCTGTTTTTTCTGACTTCCACCAAGTCATTCCCTGTTTGTTTTGGTTGTCATCTTGTTTTTTGTTTACCACCTTATTGTTTTGCACCATCGTATCATTTTCAAAGTTACCACCTGGTTGGTATGACTGTCACCTAGTTTTGGTGCCCATCACATGAGCATGTCGCATTTCTCCTGATCGTTTTCCCTGCTTCAACTGTATGCCATCTAATGATTTTGCCTTTGTTTCTTTTAGGAAAATATGTCTTATCGGATATGCAAATCAGGAAAATGTCTTAGCCACCCAGGAATATGCGAAGACAGTTTTATGACCCTATTCTGATCATTCTGTTTATAATCTTAGTTGCATACAAGCACCAAAAATGACAAACAGACGACCTGCTTATGACCGCCATTTTGAATTTACCCATGGAGCTTGTTTCTATAGCTACAGGTACGTATAACTACTTTTTTTCATTTTCAGTCAAAAAGTGGATGAAAATCAACTTTTTATTATTTTGCTCGCGTTGTTGACGAAGTGATGTTTTATCGGATGGATGAGCTGCTTTGTTATTTTGTTGATGAACTCCATTTTTGAAATCAGACCTGTTTTATTCAACACGCAATTATAGGTTAAGCTCCATCTCTCCTTTCGTAATAACTTATCAGTATATGTACAGATGTATTAAACAGTAGCGATACTTCTAAATCGACTCGTTTGAACAGTAATATAATTCTTGAGATGATATCGCTCGATCTATACATTACTGAAAGCTGGCATACACATCATACCACATTTGACTGGAAATGACAGTATAGAAACGGCTCGTTTTTGATTGGCTGGGAACAAACAATAAAAAAGAAAAGGTACTCGTCAAACACCCTACACGGAACATATGATGAGGTCATGACAGGCCTGAAATATTTACACTTAATTTACCGTACCAGTATATATCTCATGTCGAAAACTTTTTTTTGAAAATAACTCGCAAGACGAGTTAATATTGGCATAAAAGAAAAAGTCTACCTCAATTCAAGGCTTACGAGTATTCTTATTTTGCATACGACTTTCTTTCCTACGTACGGACCTCGCTAAAAAAGTGAAACAATAGCATAAAAAAATATATATATATTATGTAAGTTTTACTTACCTTCTAACGGAATTAGAATGGTGCGACGGTAACACATTCTCTGGCATCAAAGCAGAATACGACCATTTGAACATTTTTGGACGATTGATCTTCAAATTTGCAGACTTTTGTTTCATTTCAGGAATTTCACTCACGTGGGTAGGGGCTCAAGTCGAAAAAAAAACACAGCTACCCTGACAGTAGAAGGTCCCGGCAATGCGACGCCTGTTGTAATTCCTCGACAGAAACTCCTCCTTTAGTTCGACTGTTGCTTTTCAAATCTCTTTTTTTCGGTACCGGTATGTATAATATACATTTCAATGGGTAGCTTTTTCGTATAAAGCACGTGCCAACAAAAATTCGCTTTCCTCCTCGAAATCGCACCCGAAGTGCTACCAACCTAGCTCACGACTCGGTTAAAACTTGATTGTCTGGCGAGCTTGAATGGCAGGAGATAATATATTTAATAACACACATTTAATTTGATAAGTATGACGCGCAATAATTTTCTAGATTGTCCGAGCAAATTCCCCCGGATTAACACATCGCCATCGCTAACTTCCATCGAGAAAATTACCAGACCAATTTCAATTTGTCCGCCAGAGAACCAGCAATGCCAAGTCCACCGTTTATCTCCAAAATGCCAGGCGTGGACGGAACTTATCAATTTTTACCCGTTATAGTTTTTCCCCTTCTCCTATTTCTCCAAATGAGAAATATAACTAAATTGTTTGTGGTGAGATGCAAATATTACTAAAATGAGAGCAATTGATAGACACATAATTTATGAGGGACTTATCCGTCAAGAGAGGCCGGGAAAACGAATTACATAGAAAGCATTGGACTCTGTTTAATATCTACCGCCCTTCAGTTATACTCTCGACCGCTAACAGACAATTTGTAAATTAAAAACCCCCACCCATTCCACAGATGAAACGGAGTTAATTTTCCAGATTTGAAGCGAGCGCAGGAGTTAGGGCAAATTACAAATGCCACGCGGGATTACTCTCCGTTGAAAACGGTTGAAGCTCTTGATTGAAAAAGCCGATATGGTAATGAGACTATAGCAACGTCAAAACATGATTCGGTTTACGGGAGAGTGAGTGAAACATACAGAAAAACGGGGAAAAACAATTAATTAAGAATAATCTCAGCCTCGTGTAGGTCATACTGAGCCTATATGCGTTTGCTATGTTCATTCCATTCGTCAACTCCTACCCCCTCGTTCCGCTACCCCGCACAAAAGCGTGCAAGCTGCAGAGATTTCCCCGGTATATGAGATGTCGATAGCCGATCTAGATGTCGATAGCCAAGGGCTTGAACTCATCAATTCTGTGATTGAGCTGATCTATATTGTGAGAGCTCTCACTTTTAAGCTCTTTGACTGAGTAGTCATATATTGTTAGGGCTCTCACTTTTAACCTCTTTGACTGAGTAGTGCTATATTGTTAGGGCTCTCACTTTTCAGCTCTTTGACTGAGTAGTGCTATATTGTTAGGGCTCTCACTTCTAACCTCTTTGACTGAGTAGTCCTATATTGTTATGGCTCTCACTTTTAAGCTCTTCGACTGAGTAGTGCTATATTGTTAGGGCTCTCACTTTTAACCTCTTTGACTGAGTAGTCCTATATTGTTATGGCTCTCACTTTTAAGCTCTTTGAGTAATCCCATATTGTTAGGGCTCTCACTTATCAACTTTTGACTGAGCAGATCTATATTATTAGGGCTCTCACTTATCAACTCATTGACTGAGCAGATCTATATTATTAGGGCTCTCACTTACCAAAAAGAGAGCAGATCTACATTATCAGGGATCTACCTTATCAACTCCTGACTGAGCAGATTTATATTGCTAGGGCTCTAATTGATCGATTCTGTTCTATATTGTAAGAGCTCTTATATTCAAGCCCTTTGACTTCGACTGAGCAGACCTATATTGTTAGGGCTCTCAATTTTAAGCTTGTTGAACAGGTCTATCTTGTTAGGGCTCTCACTTATCAACTCTTTGACAGAGCAGATCTATATTGTTAGGGCTGTCACTTATCAACTCTTTGATTGAGCAGTCCTATATTGTTAGCTCTACTACATACAAGAGATATCATTCATGGGAAGGTTCTTTGTTTATAGAGTTGCTTGAATTTCTCATTAAAAATATCTATGTGAAATTTGGCAACACAATATATCAACAGCATATAGGTATTCCAATGGGTACTAATTGTGCACCCCTGTTGGCTGACCTATATCTGATCTCTTATGAATATGACTATATGCAGGCGCTTTCAAAAACTGATCCATTCAAAGCCCGTTCCTTCTCATTCACCAAACGCTATATAGACGACCTTCTCGCTGTGGATAATCGCTATATAAATGACGCAGTGAAGGATATATATCCACCTTCACTGGATCTGAAGGAAACTACAGATAGCCCTACAGGCACATCATATTTAGATCTATATCTCTACAAAAATGAAGCGGGCATTCTCTGTCGTCGACTTTATGACAAAAGAGATGATTACAATTTCGACATCGTAAACTATCCCTTTCTGGACAGTAATATTCCAGTGGGACCTGCATATGGCGTATACATATCTCGCTTAGTAGCATTTGCTAGATCCTGTGTTAAATGTGATGATTTTAATCAACGTCACAAAACATGGTTGCAGAAACTTATAAAACAGGGCTATTCCACCAAGCGCCTCCACTCAAAGTTTCTCAAATTTGGCGATACATATCGCATGCTGATAGCAAAATACGAACGTAGCGTGCAAGATCTATGGCGTTACGTTTCGTAACTTGTGTCTAATTCCGCTTAACCCGGGGCTAGGGGCCGTATGAACCCATGTACTTCAAGATCCTCATGGTGCTCATATGAACAGTCACAATCAAAGCGTGACTGAGATACACCATTCTCTAGATAACGACTTTAGAACGATTATTATGGATTAAGAATACTGATCAGCGATACGGATTTTATAGTTTTGGAACATCATGATGTCTTGTCGGTATCATTGAAAACTGTTGACCGCTTCTCTCTTGCAGGAAACTAGCCTATGTCTATGTATACTATGGTTGTCTTTTTTGAATTTGGTGCTAATACTGTTATATGGATATGGAATAGGTCTTTGGATTATGGACGCGGATATTCTTTAATGGACGACGGCTGAATTATGAATGACGGAATAGACGCTTGTATACTTATCAATTCTTTGATTGAGCAGTCCTATATTGTTAGGGCTGTCACTTATCAACTCTTTGATTGAGCAGTCCTATATTGTTAGGGCTGTCACTTATCAACTCTTTGATCGAGCAGTCCTATATTGTTAGGGCTGTCACTTATCAACTCGTTGATTGAGCAGATCTATATTGTTAGGGTTCTCTCTTATCAACACTTTGAGCAGATCTATATTGTTAACGCTGTCACTTATCAACGTTTTGAATCAGCAGTCCTATAATGTTAGGGTCTTCTCTTATCAACTCTTTGATTGCGCAGATCTATATTGTTAGGGCTCTCACTTATCAACTCAATGACTGGGCAGATCTATATTGTTAAGGCTGTCACTTATCAACGTTTTGAATCAGCAGTCCTATAATGTTAGGGTCTTCTCTTATCAACTCTTTGATTGAGCAGATCTATATTGTTAGGGCTCTCACTTATCAACTCATTGACTGAGCAGATCTATATTGTTACGGCTCTCACTTATCAACTGTTTCACTGAGCAGATCTATATTGTTAGGGCTCTCACTTATCAACTGTTTCACTGAGCAGATCTATAATGATAGGGCTCTCACTTATCAACTGGTTCACTGAGCAGATCTATATTGTTAGGGCTCTCAATTATCAACTGTTTCACTGAGCAGTCCTATATTTTTAGGGCTCTCATTTATCAACTGTTTTACTGAGCAGTCTTATATTGTTAGGGTTGTCACTTATCAACTGTTTCACTGAGCAGATCTATATTGTTAGGGCTCTCACTTATCAACTCATTGACTGAGCAGATCTATATTGTTACGGCTCTCACTTATCAACTGTTTCACTGAGCAGATCTATATTGTTAGGGTTCTCACTTATCAACTGTTTCACTGAGCAGATCTATAATGATAGGGCTCTCACTTATCAACTGGTTCACTGAGCAGATCTATATTGTTAGGGCTCTCAATTATCAACTGTTTCACTGAGCAGTCCTATATTTTTAGGGCTCTCATTTATCAACTGTTTTACTGAGCAGTCTTATATTGTTAGGGTTGTCACTTATCAACTGTTTCACTGAGCAGATCTATATTGTTAGGGCTCTCACTTATCAACTGTTTCACTGAACAGTCCTATATTTTTAGGGCTGTCCCTTATCAAATCTTTGACTGAGCCGATCTATATTGTTAAGGCTATCATTTATCAAATTCTTTAAGAGAGCAGATCTACATTGTCTGAGATCTAATTGATCAACTCTTTGACAGCTTGAGTAGATCTATATTGTTAGGGCTCTCACTTATCAACTGTTTCACTGAGCAGTCCTATATTTTTAGGGCTCTCAATTATCAACTGTTTCACTGAGCAGTCCTATATTTTTAGGGCTCTCATTTATCAACTGTTTTACTGAGCAGTCTTATATTGTTAGGGTTGTCACTTATCAACTGTTTCACTGAGCAGATCTATATTGTTAGGGCTCTCACTTATCAACTGTTTCACTGAACAGTCCTATATTGTTAGGGTTGTCACTTATCAACTGTTTCACTGAGCAGATCTATATTGCTAGGGCTCTCACTTATCAACTGTTTCACTGAACAGTCCTATATTTTTAGGGCTGTCACTTATCAAATCTTTGACTGAGCAGATCTATATTGTTAAGGCTATCATTTATCAACTGTTTCACTGAACAGTCCTATATTTTTAGGGCTGTCACTTATCAAATCTTTGAGAGAGCAGATCTACATTGTCTGAGATCTAATTCATCAACTCTTTGACAGCATGAGCAGATCTATTTTGTTAGGGCTCTCACTCATCAACTCTTTGACTGAGCTGTCCTATATTGTTAGGGCTCTCACTTACCAACTATTTGACTGAGCAGTCCTGTATTGCTAGGGCTCTCACTTATCAATTCTGACTGATAAGACCTAGACCTACTCTTTGACAGCTTGAGCAGATCTATATTGTTAGGGCTCTCACTCATCAACTCTTTGACTGAGCTGTCCTATATTGTTAGGGCTCTCACTTACCAACTATTTGACTGAGCAGTCCTGTATTGCTAGGGCTCTCACTTATCAATTCTGACTGATAAGACCTATCTCGTTAACGGTCTCACCAACTCTTTGACAGCTTGAGCAGATCTATATTGTTAGGGCTCTCACTCATCAACTCTTCGACTGAGCTGTCCTATATTGTTAGGGCTCTCACTTACCAACTATTTGACTGAGCAGTCCTGTATTGCTAGGGCTCTCACTTATCAATTCTGACTGATAAGACCTATCTCGTTAACGGTCTCACTTACCAACTCTTTGACAGCATGAGCGGATCTATATTGTTAGGGCTCTCACTCACCAACTCTTTGACTGAGCTGTCCTATATTGTTAGGGCTCTCACTTACCAACTATTTGACTGAGCAGTCCTGTATTGCTAGGGCTCTCACTTATCAATTCTGACTGATAAGACCTATCTCGTTAACGGTCTCACTTACCAACTCTTTGACAGCTTGAGCAGATCTATATTGTTAGGGCTCTCACTCATCAACTCTTCGACTGAGCAATCCTATATTGTTAGTGGCCTCACTTATCAAATCTTTGACTGAGCAGTCCTATATTATTAGGGCTCTCACTTGTCAACTCTTTGGCTGAGTAGTCATATATTGTTTGGGCTCTCACTTATAAAAGTTTTGACTGGACAAACCTATATTTTTAGCGGTCTCACTTATCAACGTTTTGAGTGAGCAATCCCATATTGTCAGTGGTCTCACTCACCCAGAACTAAATTGATATTGCTCTAATCAGACCTATATTTCTAGGACTCTCGCTCAACTCTTTGACTGATAAGATCTATATTGTTATGGGTCATTTAACTCATTGACTGAGTCATCCTATATTGATAGACTCATCAACTATTCGACTGAGCATACCTATATTGTTAAGGCTCTCAACTTCTTGACTGATCCGTCCTGTGTTGTAGAATCTTTTATCAACTTTCTGATAGAGCAGACCTGTATAGCAGGGCTCTCAATGAGCAACTCCTTCACTGAGCCGTCCTATGTTGTAGAATCTCTTACTTATCAACTTTCTGATACAGCAAACCTATATTGTGACACGCTCGATCATTCCTGTGTATCTACCTGTATCGATTTATGAAGGGGAAAGAAGTGGTGACAACGGGATTATATTTTCCATAGCAACCGAGCTATTTGAACTCAGGGATAATAGTAGTACACTAAGCTTCCCGCGAAATAATGGGATCTTTTGTCCAGGTTTACCTCAATGTTTGTGGCCTGTCATTCAGACACACCTGTCCTGCTTATTCAGCAAAATATGGCCCTCGAAAATGAACTCCCGAATCATCTTCCCCACATCGCATGCTCCGTTTGCAGGCTCACTCCACTTCACCCCTTCCCCAATAGAGTAAAAAGATTACCTTTACGACGTTGCCATGACGTAAAAGGAAAAATCTACGGACACACGGTCCATTTTGAATCCGGCCAAACAACTTCAGTTTTGCACATGAGCGAACTAGTTTTCATATGCTCTGCCCATATAAACATGGATAGCTAGATACAGTCGATCGAATACGATCGAGGAGGCATCCCTTTTGCATGTTAAGTAAAGGAAACATTCGTTATTTGTGAAAAGAGTAAAAACGTGAAACTTAGGAAAAACAATTTTAACACCTGGTGCCACCTATAGGCGAATCGGCATAAAAACATTTCCAAAAGATAACTTTGGGGAATGTACTCACATACCAAATTTGGAAAGAATCCGTTCAAGTCTTCAAAAGTTACTGTCTGGAAATGCAATTTTACCTTGGCCCACAGGTGGCGCCGCGATGATGGGGCTACACGATCCGCAAGCCATCTTATGGATGTACGCAAAAGGCAAATCTTGAGGCAAGGTACCCACACACCAAATTTGGAAAGAATTCTTAAGGTTTTCAAAAAATACTGTCTGGAAATGCAATTTTAACTTGGCCCCCAGGCGGTGCCACCTAGAGGCGAATTGGCACGAAAAACAATCCCAAGCAAGATATTGAGGCAAGGAACCCACTTACCAATTTCAAAAACATGGGGCTCTGCCTGATATATCGAGCCCTTTTGGGGTTGCAATTCATTGAGGGGTGGCAGAATTATATCAACATGGCAGACTACACACAGATTTCAACTTTCTGACAAGATATATTGGATACACAAGCTCAAATGCAATATATAAGGGTCAGGCGAGGGTTAGTTTTGGAGATATATACAAAAGCTCAAAAGCAATATATGAGGGTCAGGCGAGGGTTAGTTTTGGAGATAGAGGGTGGGGCTCGGCGCCCCAGGGATGGGGGCATACTCTCGAGGGTAGTGGTAGGTGTGCTGACATGAAGGCCATGGAAAGCTCCCTGCACATGAAACAACCACACTGACAACTGCATGCTATCATCTGTCAGTCTGAGGAACCACAGTTTCAGAATTGATCGTATGCACAGTGTGCACCCAAACTTTAGGAACAGTTTTAATTAATATAGTACCGTAGGTTAAATGTGTGAACACAAATGGGTCGTGCAAAAGCTTCAGGTTAAATCATATGATGTAGAATATAATTAGTCGATTGTAAAATTGGAGGAAATATTGTCCTTTATTTAAGGCGACACGAAAGTCAAAACTAACAGGGGTTCGGTGGATTCCCTCGTATTTCATATTATACTTCTGAAATAAAATATGGTTCGTGCAAAAGTTTTGGGGTGAATCATATGATGTGGAATAGAAAGATTTGATAGCAAAATCGAAGGAAAATAGTGTCATTCATTTAAGGCGACACGAAATAAATAAGCTAACAGGAAGCTAACAGGCTTCGGTACTGCGGGAACCCCCGCCGGTCATTTCATATTGTACTTCTGAAATAAAACAATGTCATCAACCTATTAGTAAGTGCTATAAGGGAATATATTGTAGGTGATTCGGCATGTGTGTGTGTATGAACAATGTACACGGCATCTCGCGGGTGGTTGGGTGGGCACAGGTTCATGTTGCTTCAATACACTTTGTTAAGAAGCAACGGGAACTTGATAATGTGGTATCTAGCCCTGTAATTGCACTTTTCTTCATTGCACAAATGTAAATGTCATGTCTGTGCCTTGTGCTGTCGTCAGTGTTATACAGGATGGATGGCGGGTGTCTGGTTCCATGTTGCAGGAACGCAACTTAGCTGGGTGGTGCTTAGTTGGTTCGTCGCGATATGACTGAAATGTTGCTGAAAGCGACGCTAAATCCTATTCACTGAGTGACTGACACTGCATCTCATACGTTAGGTAGGTAATTATCACGAGGCTGAGAAGCTGTGGATAGGAAAAATTCACAGGACGGCTCAGTCAAGAAGCTGTGGAAACTTTAACATTTGGTGCACCAGGATGGGGACATCCTCCCGAGGGTAGTGCATAGGTTGAATAAGTGTAGTATCATGGGTGAGTGAGTGAGTAGGATTTATCGTCGTTTTCAACATTGTTTCAGTCATACCATGACGGTGCCTATATGTGCCAGAACACGAGAGTGTCCACAGTTCCTATTATCCTGGACACTGATCAGCCCAACCAGTACAGTACCGGGCCACCCATCCAAGTATTGACCGAGCTCAACGTTGCTTACCTTCGGTGACCTGACAACGCTATATGTAGTATCATGTAATGTAATCTCTCTGAATACATGAAAACGGGTGGCGGGGGGGGGGGGGGGTCTCACGGGGCTTAGTTCAGGCGACATAGCGTGAGGCCGAGAAGCCGTGGTCCTGTTCACAAAGTCCAGAGAATTAAGGTTTAACATAATTTAAATTCCTATATTGAGCTTTCTGCAGCTAAAGCTACGGGTTCGATTAAAGTCTGTTCAGTTTTTCAGGAATTATTGTCCGGAAATTGAATTTTAACTTTGCCTCCAGGTGACGCCCCCTGTAGGTGTATCAGTACAAAAAAAATTGGCACTGAGATTTTCTTGAATTAATATATATATGTTAGTGGCTTTAAAATCTGCAAGGCCATTGTCTCGGTTTAATTCATTTGTGGAAGAAATGTATATACATCTACATGTTCATGGGCCGAAAATCACTATACTGAATGGCATGGCTGTAAACCAGGAACTGAATGTAGGCTACTTTGGATGCAAATGGCTTCAGAGGCCATACATTGAGGCAAAGTCTAGTCCCTGTTTTGACCCTCAACGGTGACCTTTCTGAGTCATGACTGTGAACCAATCACTGATGTACTATCTATGCAAATGAGAATATGGATATTTGTATACCAAACACAGCCACTTTACCATAGGTCCAGATGGAAAATTTGCATATAAAAAATTGTTGAAAAAACACAAGTATCCAGTTTCGGACAGAGCTGGAAAACGGACGGAAAAGATTGAACAAAAGGAAAATTTGCATATAAGAGAAATTGTAGATAAAACCCCAGTTCCCAGTTTCAGGCAGAGCTGAAAAACAACAGGTGTCTTTCCCTAGACGGGAGCAATATGCACCACAAATATGAAGTTGATGGGCAAAGGCATTTATAAGTTATCCGACGGAAAAGTAAAGTGTGCAAAAGAAGAAACGGAAGCGGAAGAAGAAAGTGACAAACACATAAGGCATCCCCAGGGATGTCTAATAATCTCCAGGTCAATCTTTTTAACACTAAGTCAACAGAGGTATTATGTAGAATTGTAAGGTAATCGAATGTGCGGCAAACATCGATTTTACTATATCATGAATTCCACAAAATCTGAAACCAAAATGTAATTCCGTCTCATAATTCAAAATCTCGGTTATCTCATTCCGGAACAATTTTGCCCATGTTGTTGACCAGTCGTTCTCGCTTTGCCGGGCACATGGCAACATACTTCATGTGTTTGAGTCTGTCCTTAGAATTTTTTAGACCGGATAAAATTGAAACTTGTAAAATAAGAAAAATCGCAACTGCTTAAAACATGGACCAAAATGTAATTCCGTCACGCAATTTTGCTTAACCGCATTCATCAATTTGAAACTTTACTTGACAGAAATTAATTGTAGATTTAATGTAGTCCAGACGCTCAGGATTCGAACGAAACATCACCTGAAATGAGAAACATTCGAGTTTTGATGGAATATGTATGTAACCAACACGTCTTCATAAGGTGGTTACTTCACTATAATTCCGTGATCAGGAACAAAACGATTGTATTTCTCCTTTTTTCTCTTATCCTACAGTTCTTAGTAATAGGGTTAGGAAAATGGTATCTTAAAACAGATATTACCATGGACGAGTAATAACAGGGGTTGAGAATAACTGAAAACATGGGTACCTTGTATTTCCGTCACGCTGGAATTCATGACATGATGTCACTTCCGGCGGTGTGCTGCTCGAGCGAGAATCCTGTCCAAAAATCTGATTGGTGACTGGGGTAGTGAGGTGGTTGCTTCAGAATGTCTTCATGGTGTGGTGACGTCATCAGAACCCGATTACATGTACAGTTTGAATTCGCATAGTAGAAACGAGTTCTTTCAGTTTCAAGAGAGCATTTTCCCATGATAAAGGGCTGATGAAATAATCTGACCAAAATTAGACATCGTGGGGTGATTTCAAGATATACGAATTTGTGAATCCAGGTGAGTGACTCGGTTTCCCGGCCTACCCCATCGATTTCACTCGGCACGGTCTCGGATGATGTAGGACATTAGCACCTCGTCTCGCACTGCTACTGTTGAAAGCAAAAAAAAAAGAAATAATGTTCATAGGCGTGCTCAATAATTATTTCACGCATGGTTAGTGTGGAAAAGTTTATATTTTAAGTCTAAAATTTATCAACTTTGCCACACTAACCGTGCGTAAAATAACCATTGGGCATGCCTATGAAAACATTATTTCTATTCTATTGCACTACCCAAATTGATTATCAACAAAGATTATAATGAAAAAAAGAAAACACATTTTAAACATTGACAAACTTTCTCCCTGTTCTTGAAAAAACTCGTCCACTGACGACGAGTTTATGTGGTCTCTCAACTGGGGAGTGATACTGTCAGCTGCGTCAGCTGTGTGAAAATTACGTGGATATATGTCTATTTGTGTCGCTTTGCTAATCAATTTCACAATGGAAACAAGTTAAACTTAAGAAAGAAATTTCATCTTATAATTTATTTGCTTGTTTTATTCGATTGTTACTTGTATGAAAGCAGACGTTCCTTTCCTCATCCGACTTGTGAAATGGAATCTCCCAATGAACACCTGCACTTGACGGGTGTTGATTTAAAATAACCGTGCTAAAACGTGTAATAAATGCACGGTTAGCTCGATGTTATTGACACAAGTGTTATAGTGAAAAAAACGAGATGATCATGCTCATACGTGGGATATTTGGTCCATGACTTCACATACATGCAGTCTTTTACTTATTAATATAATTAATAGTATTACGTTCGGTATAATGTTTTCTGCTGATTATCATTCTTCTATCAATCGGTTTCATTCATATGAAGAGAGGTTTGCTTTCTACATCATTACACGACGTCGCACGGCGATGAGCTTGCACAGAACAAAAGCGGAGAGGTAAAAGCTTAGCCCGCGGGAGATTACATGAGCAATGCTTCTACTTTATGATTTCTATAATCCTTTGCTTGATTTTCTATCTCAAAAGATCAAATATTTCGATCGCACACGCTGTCGTGGTTATGGGATTACGAGGTCTCGTACATCAAACGAGAGTTTGCGTTACGGCCACTGGCTGATTTGAGATTAGATCGGCTAGGCGTATCAGCCCGATGCGCGGACCTGGGCGATAGCTGATCCTCTTCAGGTAGATATAAGCATCAATCAAAGGATTTTGCGGTTAACTTATTGCATACCTGCCAGCAAAATCAATACGTTCCGAGTCATTTGCTGATGAGGAAAACAGAGAACACAGAAATCCCGAATGGGGGAAATGCATGGCTGGAAGCCGACATGTAGGAGGTGATAATGGTGCATGGTGGGAAAGGGGTGGAAGAGGTCAATGTGGACAAGAAAACTTAAACACTAAAATACAAGAAGCAAATCGGAGATGGAAGGTGTTGAATTATGTAGCAAAGAAAATGAAAACAATGGCACTGTTTGGCCCTGGGGCTTGTGTGGCTTGTGTGGGGCTTGTGTGGGGCTTGTGTGGCTTGTGTGGGGCTTGTGCGGGGCTTGTGTGGGGCTTGTGCGGGGCTTGTGTGGGGCTTGTGCGGGGCTTGTGTGGGGCTTGTGCGGGGCTTGTGTGGGGCTTGCGCACAACGAAATTGAAGAGGCAAAATCTCATCCATGTTATATATGTTTGTGTAAATATTGCTGTCTCTTAAATTATAGAATATTTTATTAAAAAGCGTGACCATATTTCAACCAAAATAATAACAAACTCATACCGCCGGCGCGATAAACCCTGTCCATGTGCTCTGGTCGATCCCAATTATCATTCCTCATGGTTCCACGTGCACAAATGTTATTTCAAGATGTCAAATTCCCAATACCCCCATCCGCCATAATGCAGGTCTGTATATTCCGTTCCTCCGTATCGGGCCCTGCAGGCAGATTAGGGCTATACAGTTATTACTGGAACTGTCAGTTTAAAATAACAGCCAATGAACGCACGGCATTTTGGGGCAATGCGCAACCTTCGTGGGATGTTGGTATATTTCGACGAAGGCCAAGTTCATAGGGAGAAAAGCTGGAGAAAAAAGTCTTCGATTTTCTGGAGGGAAACCACATGGGGTCGCCTCTCAAAGTCAGAAAACGACAGATACGAAACATGTGAATTCAAAATAAGCAGAGGAGATAAAATGCACAACACAACACATTACCTGGCGCCTTTAATCCGCTCAAATATGGACATATTCGGAGAGGTCATGAGGTCACGAACGCGCTCCGGAATGTTCCGAATCAACCGATTCGTAATCATTATGGCTTATAAGATATCCGTCATGGCACGGATTTGATAGACGAGCCATGACTAGTCGCCATACCTGCCGTTATGTTACTTCGGAATATTATTTTGGTTCAAGTTTAAATATTGTATATCACATTTTCAATATTGTATATTAAAAAAGAATCCATGTTTAAATAAATACGAAAAAAGTAAAATTCAAATCAAAGCCCAATTTCAAACATCAGTCGACGCTGTTTTAGGTCACCTTTAACTCTGAGCGTTAACAATATAGAACTTGGGTATTTTGTCTGTTGGTAACACAGATTTTTGCACATTCAAACTAGAAAAATGGTTCCATTACACCCACCAATATATTAGTCTAATTTGGCGTCCTTAAATGCATGGTAGTGGTAAATAGCCATTATAATATTCCTTCGTACAATTTTCTTATCCAAATTACGGCATGCACGGTACCTGAAATTTATAATTTTCAAGGCTATTGTTTTCAGTCTGAGTTAATGTAAAGAAACTCTATCCAGATGGCCTGGAATGAGGCGTTAAGTATCAAAGGCGTTTGGATTTCGCGTGCTATTGTAAGACGACAACATGGCACGCATGCGCCATTCACTGTCACGCGCCCGCACGTGCCTGGAAGACGGGAAGCTCGCGAGTAATCTAACTTGTAAGTCTGGTGGGAGGCAACAGTACTCAATAGCGGGGGCAAGCTAACCCGACTAAGGTGAAGACATTTGGGGCGGGATGAATGGTTCGACCTTCGTCCACCGATCTGCCGTTTGACGAAGTCCAAAGCCAGCCACGTGGTCAGCCCATTGCATAAACCATGAACCAGTCTCCGACGTTCGCTCCTATATTCACGGTCGATGCGAGGAGCAGTCGCGAAGCGCCCCCAAATGAGGTGTAAAGCGCATGAATATTTAACAGTTCACGTGTGACACATCTGTTTACACAATTTCTCTCACCAGAACAAGCTATCCCTTCAGTTATTTACTATCATGGTCTCTCGTCTTATCAGGTTTATTTGTCTCTGTATTATAAGAATGTAGTAATGGTCCCTTCATGACGTCACATGAGTAACTGCAGACGTGCATTCTCAAAGAGAGCCGTGTCTACAATCTCAAAGCGAGGCAGCATGACATCATTCTCAAAGCGAGCCGTGTCTACCCGCGAACTACTTCCTGTACTAGATAACTCGCTTTCACGGCCAAGTATACATACCGACAATAATTTGTTCGCGATTGATATGCTCCGAAACGGAAAGAGTCATTTCCCAATTATATAGCCCACGTTATGTTTAGCAATTCGCTTCTAACTCGGCGGAGTCAGCAGGTCAGTGACAAGCCAGATAATCATACGCCGCCTATGGCTCCCATTTACGCGTGAGACTCTTTCTCGCAGTAGGGAGTCTCGCGAGACGAGAATGTGCAGACGTGATTGGAAGCTGAATGTTGTTGTTAGAGATTTGAAACTTCACAGAAGGCATTTTCAACTATTCTGTAATTAATTTCAGAGTTTTCAGTGATCACATTCACATTGGTGGTATTTCCAGTAGGCCACTTTGAATTCTCAGTATGTCGATTTACAACTTGAAGTGAATACTTTTGATGAATATATTTTCACCGCAGTGGAAACGTAAACGACATTTGCGAAAGTTTATAATTTCAGTCGCGAAATCATTCGATGAGACGATAATCTGACTTATGCAATAATGAAAATACTACGCGAATTGGCAGAATCTGTAATTGTGCACAAAAAACCCTTGAAACGTGTTTTTTTTTCTTGCAAAATTTTCAAAATTCTCCGTTATCTCCATAACGGCAGGGTATACAAGGTGAAGTTCATAGTTGCGGATTTTTGGTCCACCCGAAAATCTTTGAAATTATCATTTCGCCAGGTTTGACCACATGAGAATTTTTGTTGGCTTTTCAATTAATAAAATTGGAAATATCTTTCGGTTGATTTGCTTCAATCCTATCGACAGACAACAGATACAAGCGTGGGTGAGAAGAATCTATCCTCGAGATCCGACTCATCTGCGAACTTTCCAAAATAAGCCCTATTTGAAACCTCATACCGCAAAAAAGAACCATCTTCATATACACAAGTTCTTCGTTCACACTTCGAAATAGTCTTGATATATCAGTTCACCGGTGTGATGGATAAGAATGTCCTGGTAATTAGAGTCTCTTTTCATATCCTTTTCAATTGCAACCAAGGATGGACATTTGTGTGGAGAAAATTGTCCTAGGCGGGTTAGAAGATAGGGACCGGACACTCTTATCCAGCGGACATTCTTAGTCTCCACACCGGCTCTGTTTAAAAGAAGCTATAAAGATACACGAAACGTCATTGGCCTCGAATTCATTTGAATTTCAAAATGTGTCGTATGAGTGGGTTATTCATTGGATGTCCTATGTATCTGACCACGTTCATGTATTTTCTGAGAGAATAGGTCCCCCTCGCTATGTTCTGATTGGTTCCTCTCTGGTTAATAGATGAAATTTACACCACAGATTTTGAAAGCTTTCGGTGGTCTTATCTATCAAGGCTAATACGAAGTGTGAACGGACAGATCGACTTGTGTATGAGGATTAAGAAACTAGACTGACCACCGATGTAATACCACGAATTAACTCCTACAAGACTGACCCTACGCTCATACTATTCAGCTTGTATCACTGGCGTCCCTTCTCTCCTTGTTCCCCCGCTGATTCACATCGCCAAGTTCGCGCCTCTTGGCCGTAAGGGGGCGCTTTATCTAGTTACCCAATCGCTGTGCCGTAATAGCTCGGAGATAACCAGATTCCTCATACTAACCACGATTGGCTAACTACCTCACGTGACCGAAATTACGTCATGCCTTCATGATAGTGAGATCACTACTCTCACGTAATGTGGAAGCCATGCCAATATTTTGACAGCGACACGCCCTCTAACCGCATCACTCAAAGGACCTTTTCCCAGGCTTTATTAACAGTCAACATTCAATTCAAAATCTGAAACAATTGAACGGTGTTTTCACGTTACTATTCTATGCAGCTTGATCTCCTTATATACTCATGACGATAAAGCGTGGTCTTATCAGTGGGATATTAATAACATTTACAGGGATTTATTTGTTAATTATTTGAAGATATCAGTGAACAAATGTTTGCAATCAGTTGACGAACCTTACTAAACAATGGAGGAAGTTATCCAAAAATCTGTTCACTCTTAACTCAGAAATTAACGTAATTAGAGCTGTTTTGCCGTCCGTTTATTGATCGGTTTTGCCGTTAACGACATATGAACGTTTGAAAAGGGAGACAACTCATATTGCCAAGACTCTTCCGTAAGAGTGTTTTTGATTGGTCATTGGTGGTTGGCCTATGCAGAGCGCGAACTTGGCGATGTGAATCAGCGTGGGGAACAAGGAGAGCAGGGACGTCAGTGATACAAGCTGTTTATCAGCGTAGACTGACCCTTGTATAATATGAAACACCATCCTCTTGATGCGGTAACTCTACGAGTTAAAAATCAGCGGGTGTCGACGCGACCTCTCCCGTGGTCCACGTAGATCGTACTCGGACTTTAGCATCTTTCAACAAGGGAAAAGCCAATCGGTTGACCGTACCAGGCGCGGCGGAAGAAAATGGAAGGGCCACTATCGCAACATATATGTGCGGGTCCAGGGGCCGCCTGGGCCCCGTAAGCGCAAGGGGTCTTAGATAGCCGGAGACGCATTCTAACCATACCTTCCCATACAAGCGTTTTTAAATGAATATTTCATATTTCCGGTAGTGAACTGAATCTTTTTGACGAAAAGATATCCGTATAATGCCGCTTCAAATCCTGAGATATTTAAAATTCTATAATGTGCAAAACATTTCCTGAAATTTCACTTTTAGCTAAAAAGTGACTATGGGTAGATTCTGGCAAAAAGTCCATGTTTATTTCCATTTTCTCACATGGAATGCTCGCACCTACTGACCAAACTATGCGTTTAAGAATTTTTAAAGTTTTCTGCCGAACTATGGAATTTTTAAATTAACGAAATTTCTAAAAGTACGATCCTGAAATGAAGTTTTATTATTTGATGCATATTTTCATGTTACTGATTAATTATTGGTAGCAAGTTTTCAAAGAAAATACACCGGGAAACAAGCAATTACTTGCGCGTTTTTTTAATACATTAATTTATGCAAAACCCGAATGTAAACTAGTCAATTTTTTCTTCAGAGATGCGAATAGATATCAGTGTCATATTCCATCTATCAATTTATCATTAAAAATGCATTCGCTCGTGGTAATATCATGCAGATATCGATATACCGAACTGTGACGGTTGGTCCGGACCTGTTCTAGGGCATTTCCGAGCAATACAACAAGAAATCTTCGCCTGTGTAAACATGTTTTGTTGTTTCTCACAACATTTTTTTAAATATTAGCTGATAAGCAAATGATGATTTTCTGAAATATAAATAATTTAAATAATGAATATATATCATTTAAATCAAAAGGTTCGTTAAGCTTTGGCCATGTCACTACACCCCTAAAACATTTTTTTCTACTTGTTGGGGAGCCGAACACAGTTCAGCTCATGAGCAAGGATGCCCCACATGCTTTTTGGAAAGTAAATCTGTATTTAGTACATACGATTTTTCTCTTTACTCTGTCGTTTTTTAAATCTTTCTCTTCTTGTATTTGTTTTGTTTTGTAGAAAATATGGGGGGGGGGGATGTTACGCCGTCCCTGCGTACATGGGTCTGACAGCAGTAAAAGAATCTTCAGATGGTGAAAGTAACTGAAACAAATTTCCTGTTGAAATAGGCCAGTCCACTAATACGTCCAAGCGCATCAAATATCGTGTCTGGGATGAACTGTTCGACGAGCCCATAATGGAGGAATATCGTAAATATATTGAAGACAGAACACACCAGTATTTGGGACAAGTTTACGGTGAAAATACATCGCGTGAAATTGCTAAAGCAGGCCATATCCCGATGATGGAAAATACTGCGCCAAGTGTATACACGATCAAGTGATATGAAGTTGCACACCCTGTTAAATGACCATTTCACCAGGAATTTGTGAAAACAAGGATCGAGGCGTCATCACATACATGTAGATCTCTTGCAATTCACCAAATACACAGCTTTGACATTCCTAATAAAACGAGTAAAAAAAAACAAAAAAACAATGCTTCAACTGTGACTACTCATTTGGCTTGTATTAGACATAGTGGTCAAACGGCCCATATAGCCTGATGTAAAAGACCGAATTGTTACCCGACAATATGCACCATATGCTTTAACATGAGAAAGTTAGAATGCAATGGAAAATTTGCACAATGCAAATTAACCGATCAGATTCTGTGATATCGATTTCCTGTTTGTCGATTTTGGACCAGTTAATCAATCAACTGACAGAACTAGCACTTCCGTTTTATCCTCTGCTACTATTGTGCAAATCTCCCATTAGATATGTGAGATATAGTCCCACCCCTCCTCCTTTCTATGTTGAACAAGTGAATGGAACAATTAATCATGGGAGATATCTGAACGGTTTCATCGGGTTATGACATATCGCTGCCATCCCTTCGCAAGTTAAACTGCGTACCGTAGTTTAATGACTTTTCAAACTTCTATATGAATCATCAATTCCCGACGCTAATGAAGTGAGACGGCAGTGTTTGTAACGTAACGTGAACCGTCCATTATCACAGAGTCAATATTTTAGCGAGCCCCAAACAGGGCATATGTCACAATGACGGGCGATATTTTATTATGTCAAAATATACATAGCAAAACAAGGGAATTAAACCTCAATGCATGCAATAAAGAGGTGCTTAGTTAAGTTCTGACTGGTTCGAATTGGTGCGCCATTTTATACGACGGCGAGGAGAGTGAGCGTCTTGTATTCATGCGCTCGATTTGTATTCATACGCTCTTCGCGGTCTATAATTATGGCGTCCACAAGGAATAAATGCGGTAACCTTCGAGACGTTAGCACGCTCTGCAGACAATCGTGTGTGTCGTTTTTAACGCATATGTTTAATATTAGATTGTCGGGCCAGATTTATTACCCCTGTAGACGCCACATGTTACGATGTACTCCTTAAGGCGAAGAAAATTCATAAGACTCATTTCTCTTAGAGTCTAGAAGAAAGCTTTAATTGTTTAATTCAGGGGCGTAGTTTTAAGTGTATAATTTGCTGGTTAGAGGCAGGAATAGGCAGATTGGGTCATCAAAAATTGAACTTCACGACAAAGTACATCGATGAAATAACTTCAAAGTATTCGTTTTCACAACTAAATATTTTCCTATGTAAAAAGCTGAAGTACCCAAACAGAATACGCAAATTTGTCCACAAGCTCATTTGTTCTTTATTAAAACCGATAGACGAGTCATCAAAATAAAGTACAGCTTCCTTTACGAACTTTCACGCGTTTTATTTCTTCAACTTTGACGTTCTATCTTAAAGCTACTGTCATATCTTTTTGTCTCTACAATTAATAATATAATGGATTTTTTTCGGATGGACCGATGTCTTGAATAATAGGTTAAGTCGGTGATAAACTGCATGATAAACACAGGAAAAATGAAAAACGAAGAAAATATGTGTTCATTTATCAAGCTTACAATCACGATATTTTTATTCCATAAAATGTATAATTTTTTCATAATATCACCATCTGTTTCCTGTGAGTCTCGAATCATGTGCTAAATTCATCAGCCGATGGAACATAGTCAATCCCGTTAATATTATAATACCATGGAGTCTACGATATTTTCCCCAAATTCTGACGGGTTTTAACATTCTTTTCCGACCCGAAGCCGACCTTAGCACCTTAAAGTCCGCGAAATGTACCCTTTATACGACCGAAGACGGCGAATTTAAGCTCATCGCGCCGTGCTGCTTTTGTCAGACTCGTACAGAAGTCACTGGTTGCCAGGGACAACGGATGAAATCAAAATATTAGTTCTTAGATTCGAGCCGGTCATAATCTGCTTAGGCACATCTCAACACGTCCTCCGGTCACAAATCATTTCTGAGCCCTCGACGGTCGATGACAAGGAAGTCATAGTTTTGACATGGCTTCTCAAGAAGAAGAAAAGAAATGAAAAAATATGTCAACTTTTCTGATCGATAACAAATGATACATCTGGGTTTAAGCTGAATTGATATATAGACATTCGACCTGTAAGGAAAGGAAACAGAACATTGCTTCGTACTGGTTTATTCCAGTCGATGTAACAACATTGGAAAACATCAGCCCACGACAGCCCTCTGCATATGAACTTGAATATTATACTTTATTTGCGCAATTACATATATGCTATCTATATACGCCGGTCTACTAAAGCCCAACGCACACAGCGAACACACTTTTTCGTGTTTTTGCCTGTTCTTGTTCCTGTTCCCCGCACATAGCGAATATTTCATCTCAAAACAAACCGCCAGCGCCACAAGTAGACGCATCCTCTGGTTCAATCCTTTGTCACGTGGGCGCGGCTCGCCAGTTGATTGGTTCATAGTTGGAAGGTGTGCCGAGAAATGATCGCAGTCACCACACACAGCCGACAAAAACTTGTTCCAGGGCAAAACATGTTCGCAAAATCAAACTGTTTTTGTTCTAATACAACAAAATGTTCGTGTGTGTGTTGGGCTTAACTCACAGGCCCGCATATCAAGAGTTTTGGGGGGTATGAACGGTGGTATTACGGTGAAGTGTCGAAACATCCATCCCGGAACACCAAGATTATGACGGGTTTCGTTCTCAATTCTGATTGGTCAGTCGCGACACGCCTCTGGCAGCTGATCAGTGTGTGACCTCTTGACCAATCAGAACTGAGAACGAAGTGTTCCGGGATGGATGAACAGTTACGTTGGATTTTGAATCGCCCGGCAAATGTAAAAAATTGCGCAAATTTACTAAATTGACGACGGAAATACATAAAGTGATACTTGTAGAATATGCTGATGTATTTTGTTTGGCGGTAAACCGTTCATTTCTCGATTCACCCAAAGTGAGTTTCACACCTTGTTCTGGTTTTATATAAAGCATGGGGTTATATATAGAGACCCCATATTTCGACACTTCACCGTAATACCACCGTCCACACCCACCGTCCACACCCCGAAAAAGACCTCTTGTTTTGCCGGCCTGTGGCTTAACTTTACCTTTTGTGGAAGTTCGGGTAATCAAATCGTTCAGAGCGATGGCAACCACTGAACTCTTACATCCCCTGCTGGCGATTTGGGTGAAGGGTTCCTGATCAAGGAAATGTCCGAAAATAGTTTGTTATCAATTGGATATTCCTGGAAACAAAAGTTAGAAAGACAGAAACGGTCAACAGTTTTAGGCCTAATGATGATGGAAGACAGTCTGTCTCCCTATATCTATTAACTGACAAGCATTCATGTCTCTGTCTCTGAATCCCTATTAGTGAGAAGTATGAATGTCTCTATCTCTGAATCTCTATTAGTGAGAAGTATGAATGTCTCTGTCTATGAATCCCTATTGCTGACAAGCATCAATGTCTCGGTCTATGAATCCCTATTGCTGACAAGCATCAATGTCTCTGTCTATGAATCCCTATTGCTGACAAGCAACAATGTCTCTGTCTATGAATCCCTATTGCTGACAAGCATCAATGTCTCTGTCTATGAATCCCTATTGCTGATAAGCATCAATGTCTCTGTCTATGAATCCCTATTGCTGACAAGCACCAATGTCTCTATCTCTGAATCTCTATTAGTGAGAAGTATGAATGTCTCTGTCTATGAATCCCTATTGTTGACAAGCATCAATGTCTCGGTCTATGAATCCCTATTGCTGACAAGCATCAATGTCTCTGTCTATGAATCCCTATTGCTGACAAGCAACAATGTCTCTGTCTATGAATCCCTATTGCTGACAAGCATCAATGTCTCTGTCTATGAATCCGTATTGCTGATAAGCATCAATGTCTCTGTCTATGAATCCCTATTGCTGACAAGCATCAATGTCTCTGTCTATGAATCCCTATTGCTGACAAGCATCAATGTCTCTGTCTATGAATCCCTATTGCTGACAAGCATCAATGTCTCTGTCTACGAATCCCTATTGCTGACAAGCATCAATGTCTCTGTCTATGATATGAATCCCTATGACTGAGAAGTATGAATGTCTCTGTCTATGATATGAATCCCTATTGCTGACAAACATCAATGTCTTTGAATCCTTATCCGTAATATGGACAAGTATTCATTCCTTTGAACCCGTATATCGCTATCACTGACAAGCATTCATGTCGTAAGAGGACTTTACGAGTTACCAGAAATGTATCTCGGTTATGCGTTCGTCGAGATAAACATTTGAACCCCATGTAGATCTAAAGCCGAATTAGACACCCTATACATTACCTTGCGTTGTAGAGTGGTGAAGTACTGGTTAAGGTACCGGTATACGAAGCTTATTATCACCAAAGGATTACCATTAACGTAGGGAGAACTCGCTTACCTGTTACGTTTGTAAAGCCAGAAACTTAATCTCTTCAATTCTGCACAAAATCAGTGCTTTGTACAGACAAAAAATACCCACGTTTTATACTTTATACATCCGCAGTCATCTTCAAGGATAAAATTTGAATTGACCTGTCCATCGGATCTTTTCAAATACCGGTACCAATTACGATCCCTCGATAATAAACGCGACTACCTATAGCTCTCAAGATGTCCGGGAATACAACAATGTTAAAACGAGGTGTTCTTGGGAGAAATATTAAATAATTTGCATATACATGTACGTTCATTGGCTTTTTAACTCGTTTGAATCGTCAGCGTTACTTGGAAGTGTTGTATTATATTTTCTCTTGCAACTTCCCTCTGCCAGTTTTCTTTTTCTTGTCTTCAATAAGGCTGGGTCGATGATAATAACAACAATACAAGAACAGAAGTAAGGAACGGATGCAGTTTAAGTTGACATACAGACAATGAAGCTCTGCTAACGTTTTATTCACAATTACTGAACGGATACGACCCTCATATCTGCATGGAGTGGGAAGCACGGCTCTTTTATTTCCTTCTCGCGAAAATAAATCCCACTTCAAGTGAAGAACAGTATAGCAACCCAAGAAAGATTTACTTTTATCATTAAAGTCTAATTTCCGTAATATATATCGATCTAGCAATGACAGAATTTATTCTGAACACGTTTTGTAACGTAGGCTAGTGTTGATACGGCTATTATGAATCTATTGAAGCGAACGTATACAAGTGACAATCAATACATCCGACTTTTGGTGACCTCACGCGCTCACGTGCCCTGACCGCAGTAGACTTTATCGTCTGCTCTCCTTCAAAACGCCATTGCCCGGATTTCATAAGAATCGTGTGCAGATTCCGACGGTGAATGGGAACGGAACGAAAGCGAATTGGTATGACACACAAAATAGTCTGGAGAAAATATAAAAGACCGAGCGATATCAAAAGACAAGGAAAGCCATTTCTAAAGCCTTCACTTTTAAAGGATTTCGTTGCCACACGCCTTAATGGAGCATAAATCCTTAGTGCTGAATCTAAAGGCACACTTTAGCCCTCGACTGTATTGCTTTGGACACGGGGTTCAGGCGCGCTAGGACAAACATTCCCTTAGCCATATTAATCATCGCCAATGGAAACAGGAAGTTTGAGGAAAGAGTTAATTGATTTTTGACAAATCTGAAATCTCCGTTTGCAATATACCGGATCTCTGTAAATTACGGTTAATTTTCTGGGAGATGCTCTTTATGAGTTCTATAGGTATATGAACGTATGGCCCACATGATATATTTGAAATTGCAATATCTCGTAGTCCCAATAAATTATAGCGAAACAACAGGCAGAGACATCGGCCTAAATCAAGCAACGCAACCCCATTTTAGGCATTATGTCCGATATTCATTATTTAGCCGTCGTCCAAAAAGGAATTTCCACGTCAATAATCGAACAAACTTTTCAAACGACAGTAGGCATCAGTTCATGCATGCAGGCCTTCAAGTGGCTCCTATATTTCCTATATTTTTGAGTCATTCCTATATTTTCCTATATTTTACTCAAAACCTCCTATATTTCCTATATTTTGACTTTTCCTCATGAAAACTTCCATCAATGCTCTGTAATAAGTCAAACTTACATGAGAAAATTCATTTCAGACATTTTTTTCGCCTCGCTTCGCTCGGCAAATATAAAAACATTTAAATCTCTCTATGCTGAATCAAACAACAGAACAGGTCACCTGAAAAACCACCACTATGACCGCATTCAGTGAAAGTAATTTGATTAAACATACAGTATAGTACAGACCTGTGTTACACTCCTTTATTTCCTATATTTTATTCAGAAAATTCCTATATTTCTCCTATATTTTTGTAAATTTTCTCCTAGACTTTCTCCTATATTTTCACTGTGAGCCACTTGAAGGCCTGTGCATGAAATGAAAAAATATTTAAAGAATACAACAGCCTTATGGGCTTCAGCATACGCCCGTGTACACCCTAGACTGCCGTTTATTTTAACTATGATCCTTCAATAAATATCGTAAAAATAGAAGAAGAAAAAAAAATTTTGGCCTATAAATATAATCTAGCCAAAGCTGTCGGTATACGTACTTAGAATTTGGTGTTGATAAAATAGGTCAGGGTCGGTCAACTTGTATATGTCTATAGACCATCACCAGTAGGATGAATCTATATGAGTCTATATTAAAATATATCGCATTAACTAGAATGTAGTCTGAATTTGGAAAACGTAACTATAATCCTTTGAAACATATTGTATTAATTTGAATTTTACCTTGATAAAGTCTAGGTCGGTCAACTTGACTAGGTTTCTAATCAATCACCATTGCATATGTACTGCAGTGTAAATTTGGAAAGTCATGTATCATAGAGAGAATGCAATAATGAGAGCCCATATTAATCATTCAAAAGTTGTCACCAATACTATAATTTAATCTTCATGTATATAAAATAGGTCAAGGTCCGTCATGTTAAATAGACTTCTAACCCATCGCCAGTTGGATATGCTGTGTGAATTTAAAATGCCTGGCTCCAATCTTTCATAATACGGCCAATTTTGGCTGTGGGGTAAAAATCAGTAGGATCGCCATCACGGTCCACATATTTGAACTGTATACTTACAGCATAAACATGTTCAATTATTTATTGATTTTTCGTCCACAGTGACCATGGCCATGAATAGGCTTCCTCTTTGTCCCATGGGTACGGTATAGCCGCAGTTTCGTACAAATCCATGCATGACCTGGAACTGGAGATATCGTACGAACACGAAAGAAAACAGACGGATAAAGAGGACGGACGCAGAGACAAGCAGGCAAAACCGCTATCGCATTATACGACCTCCTTTCAAGACCAGCGTTTAAACACAGGATGGTTTCCTGCAAGAGAGCAGTGCTCAAGTTTTCAATGATGAAAAAAGACATCGTGATGGTCTTAACATAAAATCCATATCACTGACCAGTATTCTTTATCCAAATGAATTTTCAAGTCGTTTTCTAGAGGATTGATGTACCGGTATCAGTAGTAGATAACACCCTTCTTCATTAGTATTGAGGGTGAGGGTGAGTGTGATGCGGAGTCATGCGGAGGTCACGTGACATCCGGGTCAAAGGTCATTTCCGTTGCTGACGTCATGACGCAAAAGTTCACCCCATGATGGGTATAAATACGGGGTAAGTGACAGTGTGCGACATTCATCGCGCGCCATTTGCTCCGCCATGCCACGAGTTCTACGAGCCGTCCTTTCCCTTACCTCCGAGGTGGGGTTACACGTCTATGAGGATAAAGTCACCATTGTTGAAGACCGGGATGTCTGTTGGATGGGTCCGGAGTCCACATCAAAAACGGTTACCCTACATCGTGACGGCTGGTCCAAATTTAAACTGGGCGGGAAACTCATCCACATCGAACAGGCCATCTACGTACACCGTGGGTCGTTCTTTGCACGTCTGGGATGTTACCAGGACCCCACCCGAAGCTTCACCCTAGCCCCTGATCTGTAGACGGCCTTGGAGAAAGTGGTGCCTATTGTGGACCAACTGTTTACACCGGACGAGCGGTCAGCTGTTCAGTTGGCCTGGGCTCGTGCCCTGAGTGACGCGGCGGCAGAACCAAATGAGCAAATGATCAACCGCGTCAAGGCAAGAGACTATCCGGTACTCACCTCCATGAAAGATGTGGCACTTAACACCCATAGTCCACTGTCGGAGGACGACGCCATAGACTATCCGGCTAGACTCAGTCAATCTAGGATATATACAACGGTGGTAGAACCCGAACATCAGACAGGAACATCGACCTCGTTATAAATACACGATACTCTCCGGGTCCATTATCAGTCATCACCATGAAGCGCTGGGAGAAGGTGTTGGATAACTTATACTACAGTCCCGACAGTCCGGCAGCCTACAGTGCATGATCTTTCCCCTATCGAGCCGCTAACCCCCACGGCATTCGTCTATCGCAAGTCCGAGATTGGCTCAAACAACAAGACACCTATAACATACATCGAGCTGCCCGCCGCCATTTTCTGTGGAACCGGGTCATCGTTTGTGGTGTAGATGACCAATGGCAAGAGGATTTGGTCGATATGAGCGCCTTTGCCAAACACAACGATGGGAATCGGTATATCTTGACATGCATCGATATCCTGTCGAAATATGCGTGGGTGGTACCCATCTGGACGAAAACGGGGGCGAATCTTGTAGCTGCGTTCAAGGGCATCTTCATGACCGGGCGCAGACCGGCACAAACGCTTGTATTTACAAACTTACGAAGGCGCGGATTCCTCAACAGACCGTTCCAACAGTTTCTGAAAGCCCATACGGTCTTCTTCTTTCACACCTACGAGACCAAGGCTTCGGTCGTCGAAAGGTTCAACATGACATTCAAACGCTGCATGTACAAGCACTTTACGGCTAAGAATACACGACGGAACATCGATGTTCTCCCGAAACTTGTGAGTGGTTACAATCGAGCCTATCACCGGAGTATACAGAGAGCCCCCGTTACCGTTACTGAAGGCAACGAATCCAAAGTCCGCCGTATCTTGTACCCCATGCAATTCCAACCACGACCGAAGAAGGTGTTCAAGGTCGGGGACCCTGTACGGATCAGTAAAGTCAAGGGCAAGTTCGAAAATAGTTACCTCCCCGGGAACTGGAGCGGTGAGCACTTCCTGATAAACGTCGCATACCCCGACAACCACGAGTATATGAACTGGAAGATCTTCAAGGTGAACCGTTGCAAGGGACGTTTTACGAGCAAGAGTTACAGCCCGTGGTGAAAACAAAGCAAGACTATTACACTGTGGAACGCATCCTGAAAATCGAGCAACGCCGAGGCAAGACGATGCACGTGAAATGGCAAGGCTGGCCTAGTTCCTAGTTCCAATTCCTGGGTCGCGGCCAACCAGATGAAACGACTATAAAACCAGGAACCACCGTCGTCATCCTTCATTTCACGCTCGACCATGAACACAGTGCTATGGACAAAGCGTCTCTGAACACAGCGTCTCCCAAAATGCGCAAAGCACAAGTGAGCTTCGTAGTGACATTGCTAACTCTGCTGCGCGTTTTGTACGGAGATATGTATTACGACGTAGCCTATCTCAGTACTTTACTCCTTCCACCTAGGACGCTAGCCGTGAGTGCCAGTCAAACAAGTCTCAGACCTCCTCTACGCCAGTCAAACCTCATCCAGCGACCACTACCACACCACATATACAATCCAGTTCAACATCGAACCCCACACCAAATATTGCAGCACACACGTATACGACCACTCGCAGTAAACGCCCGCACGTATCGATAATGGCGACCAAAGTTGACACACCGACGACCCCGGTTCACTCGTACCAATTAACAAGAGCGGGTTACCACGACAGCGGATACTCCTCCAACCATTGACTCCCGGTGGCAACACCCCTTCACCTGCCTCATTGTGAGGCCGACGTGCTCAGGCAAGACGCACTTCGTCCAGAAACTCGTTCAACACGACAACATGATGACTCCACCCATTGCCCGGGTCGTGTGGTGTTAAGGAGAAGGCAAGCGTCGTATGCAGCAATGCCCCACATCACGTTCGTGAAAGGCCTACCCAACCTGGCCAATTTGGAACCAGACACTTTGGTGGTGGTTGATGATCTCATGGCGGAGACGGATGCGCGCTTACTCAACTCTTTACCTTAGGCAGTCATCATCGGCGGCTTGGCATCATCTACATTGTGCAGAATTTGTTCAGTAAAAACGAAGAACATCGGAACATCAGCTTAAATGCCCACTACCTGGTGGTGTTTAAAAACCCGAGAGATACCACTGGGGGTTCCAGCGTTAGTTGAACAGGATGTCTGCTCGAGTACGGAAGCACGCTCCGGGTACTGAAGACGGCCCCACCCGAGTTGGTTCGGACTATTGTACGTGGCGCAGACCCTGCTCTCGTGTGCTGTCTGTGTGAGATTGGACTCAATATCTTAAAAGGGAACGTGCCACTGACTCCGGCTCAGAAGGCGAACTTGGCCAAGCATTAGACAGGTCTCCGGACCCTGGTCCAGAAGCGAGTCTCACAAACACAGAAGAAAAAGATCTTACAGAAAGGCGGGTTTCTCGGAGCGATCTTAGCCCCGTTGACTGCCTCTGTGCTAGGTCCATTACTCGGTGGACTCTTCGGTCGACAATGAACCACACGAAAAAAATGGCTCTGGTGGACCCACGTTTGCTTCAAGGCCTCCAATCGCCGTATCCGATCCCACCTACGGTGAAGACGATGAACAGATTCTGCAACAACCTGGGTTAAGCGACAGTGAGATAGTACAACAGTACAATCAGACGCTTCAACGGTACATCACATTCATGGGGCAATACAAGGCCCCTGAATCAAGCCCGGTGTCAGTCGCACAACCAGCACAACGCGTACCGCCAACATTACTTACCCCACAGCCGTCATTACCAGATGTACCATCCACAGCCCCACAGTGGGTCGAAGACGAAGTCATGAAGAGTGTGCCCGCGTCGTTCAAGAAACAAGCCAGCCTGGTATTACAGCGAGTGAAAGACAATCCGAACATGACCTAGAATGATAAAGGCGAACCACTGGTACAGAACCAGGTGGTTCCCGGTACCCACATGACTGATTTAGTGAATGACCTGATGCGTCAACCCAGGTCGCTCACGTATTCTCAAAGATGAGAGGTGTTTGCCCAGGGCTTGAAAGACATGCATGTGCCACAGGAATTGGTGAGAAACATCGCAGCCGAGCTATTACTGGGTAGTATGAGGTGAAACATGACGTCTGAGCTTTCCTGCTGCCGCTGTTGGTTTTAATAGTGTTTCCAGGCCTTGGGGGCTTGTTCCCGGCGTCGTGATCGTCGCGGTGACTTGCTACGTGTCACGGCTCTGGAGAAATGGGGTGTCTTGACCAGGGGTGCTGTTTTAAAGGGTGTGAAAGGTTTCCGTAAGGAGCGTATCCGTTGTGGTGTTTTGGGTGGTGACTCCGGTTCCCACTCGGGCTTCCCAAGTCAGTGGGAGTCGAGTCTGTCGTTGTGATTTGCGGGATGCACTATCTAGAAATTCAGAGCTTCAGGGCTAATTCACCAGGGCGTTGAAGCGTTGAGCTGGGCGTTGGCGGGCGTTACTGTCTATAAAAGCAACCGTATCCTAAAGACGTGCGCAGTTGACGTTCCATTCAGCAGATACTCTACCACGATGCCCACGTGTACGACATGTTCGAAGCCCTTTTCTCGCCTGGACAGTTTACGTCGTCGCACACGTGCACGCCATGAAGTACCCACGCATATATGCGCAGAGTGTGATATGGTTTAAGCATCCCAGTCAATTGAGACGTCACCATACTGTCATACACGGATCACGCTCGCCACTCTCGAGACCGGAAATGCATCCTCGAATGGAAGAACCGATGGAGGTCGATCCGCCGCCTCGACTTGAAGAGCCGATGGAGACTGATCCCAGTGTCGAGGAGCCCTTCCATCTTCCTTCCCTACATCCTCGAATGGAAGAACCCATGGAGGTCGATCCACCGCCCCGAATTGAAGACCCGATGGAGATCGATCCCAGTGTCGAGGAGCACAGGGAGATAAAACGTACGGAGACACGACCTACCCAACGCTTGCCGAGCTACGAACCCATGTCCAGCCCGCCTATATACACATTCGAGGATGGCCTGGATGCCCAGCCGGACCCCGACGGTACGGTTCCTAGTCATACCGCCTGACGACATCGAACATTTTCTGGACGAACACATAAATGCTCCTATTCATCTCTTATCGAATACCAGTGCAGTGAGTAACATCTACCGGCGCCATTGGTCCATGATCCGACGATGTTTCCACCGTCATCGCCCTACATTGTACTTGTACAATTTCTGACTGACTGACCTCGCCTGTCTACGCAGCTACGTAGAAACCATCTTCAACGACCAACCTACGGCCTTCAAATTAAATGTAGCCTTTGGGTATTACAAGCGTCTAGTCCGTCATTCATAATCCAGCCGTCGTCCATTAGAGAATATCCGCGTCCATAATCCAAATTACAAGCGTCTAGTCCGTCATTCATAATCCAGCCGTCGTCCATTAGAGAATATCCATAATCCAAAGACCTATTCCATTTTCCACATAACAGTATTAGCACCAAATTCAAAAAGACAATCATAGTATACATACACATAGGCTTGTTTCCTGCAAGAGAGAAGCGGTCAACAGTTTTCAATGATGCCGGCAAGACATCATGATGTTCCAAAAATATCAAATCCGTATCGCTGATCAGTATTCTTAATCCATAATATTCCCCCCTCTCATCCCAGCATCTCTGATGAGCAGGATGAGAGGGATTCTTTGAGTATAGGCCGTAGGCCTTGAGGGGTCACAATGCATATTCTATCATGCGGTCAGCTGACAACGTGATTCTCTAACGAGAGCTTATTATGGTCTAGCTGGGACTATATAAGCCCCCACAACCCTAAACCACACGTCTTTTTAACGCACCACGCCCAGTCTGTTGGCAGTATATAAGGGTGGGTGTAGACCTACAGGCTAGCAACTTTGTCTGCATAATGAGAAACCACAATGGGTGGGTGTGACCCCTCAAGGCCTACGGCCTATACTCAAAGAATCCCTCTCATCCTGCTCATCAGAGATGCTGGGATGAGAGGGGGGATTCTTTTTCGTATGGCCTTGACCTATCGGGGTCACAATGCATCTTTAAAGAACGGACAACAGACTCTCGTTATAAGCAGAATAACCCATTTAATTCTGCACACAACAATACATGACCATACAACCAGTACATGTATAACAGAAGTAATTCAAGACAAAACAATTTGAGCAAACGTATCTCGGTTACCTTCCAAAGGTTTATGATAAAAATCATGAAAAGTTTTCGCTGACGACCAGTCAGCTGTCTTAACTATATCCTGCACCGAAAGTCCCTTTCGTCGTGCCGCGGAAGTTGAAGCTCCTCTAAAGGAATGAGCTTTAAACACCTCAGTGTCTATGCCAGAAAGAGTTAATACTTCACAAAGCCATCGTGAAATTGTACTAGTAGTAACTGGCTTGAAAGTCTTAAAAGAAATCAGCAGTTGATCAGACCTGCGCTTGGACCTGGTCCGTTTCAGATATTCAGTCAAAGTTCTCACAACACAAACGTTCTCATCATTGAACTTTATCAATTCCACAGATTTATTACAACATTTCGGACGAGTAGTCTTAAGAAAATCAGTTATCACACACAAAATCTTCTGTCTACAGTCAGATAACCTCATATTAGACACTTTCAATGCATGAAGGGTCTGGACTCTCTGAGCCGTAACAAGCGCCAATAGCGCAACTAATTTAAGAGTCACTAACTTCATTGAAATAGAACCAACGGGAACTAAAGTTCGCAGATAAGCCAAAACAACAGAAACATTCCATGTAGTATTATATCTCGGCTTAGGAGGGGAAGCCTCAAAAACTCCCTTCATCAATCTCTTAACCAAATCTTGAGGGATATGACAACCTAAACAGTTCAAGGTCTGTGATAGCATAGAACGATGCGTATTTACCACACTATACGACGATGAATTAGCTAACTCTGCTAAGTAGTTTAACACGTTCTGCTCAGACGGTGAAAGGGAATTAACAGACCGTCTACAGCACCAAATGCACCACGCTCTCCATGCGTAGTGATATTGTCGATTTGTAGACTCGCGCCACGATTTAGCGATAAATCTTGTAGCCTCGATCGAAACTCCAGATGCTCTGAGCGACGCCCAGACACTACACAGGCGACTAACTTCAGCCTCTTTCCCATTGGGTGAACACTTCCTGTACCCGGTAGAGTCAATAGACCTGGCCTGTAAGGCAACTTCACTGGTAATTCTGTCAACATCTCCGCTAGCTGCGGAAACCAAAGCTGTGTTGGCCAGAGTGGTACCACCAATATGGCCTTGCCTACCAAGTCGTCCGATATCTTGGCGAGGACTCTTGACAAGAGTCTGAAAGGAGGAAAACAGTATGGTTGAAAATTGGACCATGAATGAGCAAATGAGTCTACCAGACAACATGATGGATCAGGCCCCCAAGAGCCATAACGATCAAGCTGATAATTAAGCCTTGTGGCAAACAGATCAATGTCTGGCTTGAAAAACGTAACAGTGATACGACTGAAAATATTACTATTTAGCATCCATTCAGTAGAATCATTGAACTTCCTGGATAATCTGTCTGCTTCTACATTCTCAACACCAGAAATAAATCTTGCACTGATATACATGTTATGACTATCAATAAATTCATATATTGACAAAGCTATAGCATTGAGATGCATTTTCGTTCCACCTGAACGATTAATGTAGCTAACAGTAGTCATACTATCAGATACTACCTGAACATGTTTCCCAATAAAATCGGGAACAAACAAGGATTTGAATGCAAATGAAACTGCTAATAGCTCCAACTGGTTTATGTGTCTCAGCGACTCCGACAGTGTCCATCTACCGCCTGCTGTTCTACCAGAACAAAAAGACCCCCAACCAGATTTTGAGGCATCTGTGCTAATACAAAAATCGACGGGAGGATTCCGAATAACTGTTCCATTGTTCTTAGCAACATTGTTAATCCACCAAATAACTTCTTGAACTGCAGGCTCTGATAAAGTCATAAAGCCATCATAATCTTGATTTCCAAGGGCCATAACTTTGTCATTTTCCAACCATCTATAATGCAAGCGACCCAGTTTCACAGCTCGCATGCTAGACGTATACACACCGATCAAACTAGCAACTTGCCTTATTGTTAAAACTGAGGAATTCAAAATACTTTGTGAGCATTCAACCACATTGTTGACCTTTTCTGATGACAAAGAAATTGTAAAAGTTGATGAATCTATAATAAACCCCAAATATGGTATTATTTGACATGGGGTTGTGATGGACTTTTCAGGACTATGAAGAAACCCTAAAGACTGAAACTTATGCAGCATATCTTGGGTCTGTTCTGAACATTTTTGCTTGTCCTGGTTCATGATCAGTGAATCATCGATAAAATATCCACAACGCATACCATTACTGCGAAAATAGCAATACAAAGGTTTTAACGTTTTAGTGTAGACTCGAGGAGCCGATGAGAGCCCGAAAGGCAAACAGGAATATTGATAGGTTTGATTTCTCCATCGAAAACGCAAATACTTGCGATGCTCAGAGGCAATAGGAATGCTATGATAAGCATCCTGTAAATCTATTGAAGTGAAAAAATCTCCTTTCTTGACCAATTGTAAGGTTAAATCCAGAGTTTCCTGTTTGAAATGGTGATACTCAACAAACTCATTCAATCTCTTAAGATTAAGAATCGTTCTGAACTTCCCGTTTTTCTTACGCCTCAGGAAAATAGTAGATATAAACTGATCTGGTGCCTCTTCACACCTTTCAATAGCCTGTTTACTGAGTAAAACCCTTATTTCGTCATCAATCTTAGATTCTTCACAATCATCAAAACTGAGCTGAAATGGCTCCACTGGTTGATAAGGGTTGGAATGAAACTCAATTTTATGACCTCCGACATTTTCAAGTACCCATGAGTCAGAGGTTAATTTTTTCCATTCTGATAATTTTGTTCTAATATTACCAGCAACAAATTTGTTTACCTTTATTTCCTGGCCGACTGAGTTGCAGGACCCGATTGGTCGCCGGCATTCGCTGGCAACTGTTGACTTCGACCCCGGTATGGATACATACTTCCGTACCTTTGCGAGGGGAAACTGTATGGCCGAGTCCGCCTGCCACGCCAACCCCGAGTGAAAGGCCGACCTCTTCCTGCCCGAGGGCCTGCACCCCCCTGGTATTTGTATTGGGGGTAGTTGCTAGTGGACTTGCTTATTCTAGCAATATTATCAATTTCCTTGATACGGTCTTTGACATCATCCCCAAACAAAGTTTTAGACGTTGGGGCATCCGACGAACATAGCGAACCATATCGCTTGGAGAGGTATGGTTTTACACTCTGTCTGCGTGACACAGAAATGTTGAAGTAAGTATTTGACAACAATGATAACGAATCTGATGCCAACTCCCGGCACTTATTGACGTCTACACGACTAGAGCTGGAACAAAGCTCCTGTGCTATCTTACCTACGGCAGTCATGCCATGTCCTAATAAAGTTTGCACCTTCTGCATGGCGATGTCTCTAGACCTGACGCTCGCATTCAT
>JAVTVY010031692.1:0-12904 GCA_036873755.1 Hanleya hanleyi | reverse complement strand
TCGACTCATTTGACACACATGGCCAAAGCCCGTCAAATCAGACCAATTAAAGAATTTGTCACCGCCAATGAGTCTATCTGTAATCGGATCCAACCTTGACCGATGTCAATTGATAACACTTTGACATGATAGCAGTTGAGATACTGTTGATGGTAAACACACACTGAGTTCTGGGTTAAGCCCCTGTGTTTGCTTCGCATTGAGGCAGCAGCTGGATAAACTATTATCGGTTTGGCGGCGCTGTGCCCCCTCAAGGGCTCTGATGTGCCGCAAGTGGCTACACAGCCATACTGTGTATCACCAGGATACTATATCATAAATCTCCCTTGATATTATTATAATAATAATATGAGGTCGACAAATGAGGGGCGCTAATTGTGCCGATCATACGCATTTAGTCCAGCTATAGCTGAATAGATGTAGAATTCTAACATACATATGCATTATTGGCCGACAGCCGCTGTGTTATTGCGTCCAGTTGGACGTTTAGAATTCCACCATATCGCTCGAGATTTGCGATACCACTCGAGACAGAGATATATTCCTCTGTTGTCTCAGACCTCGTTGTCGACTCTATTATAGGTACAAACGTACCGCAGGAGTGTTTTGATATGTGGCAAAGTACTATATACGCTTGCCTCGCAGATCAAAATTTATGAACGATGCGAAGTGATACCAGTACACGGTATCCGTGCTGCTCGTGTACACCAGTGTACATACACACTTACGGATCTATAGCATCCGAGTTATCAAACTCTACACTGCGTATCTGATATAACTTCAGATATAATACCTGACTGCTATATGTATTTACAAAATGCATGTCTAGGTCTTCCCTGACTACTGTATATACCGAATAAATCGGTTATTACGACTTATATATCACACCCCTATGGAGTTGTTGATATTCCTGGTTTTTGATATTTAAAATATTGAAAAGTACATATATCAGGATTTTCACAGTCACCGAAACGTTTTGTTATACCTAGAAAATATATGATTTTCTTCTCAGACATTACGCTAAAGGGACCTATAAAGAGAGGGGGCGTATACAGTATACGGTCATACCGTACACAAAATATATGCAAGTTCAGCCCTGTGAGCTTTAGAGGATTCAAGCCAACAAAGGACTGACCTGCCCGCCAATTCCAGCCTATAGACTGTCGGCATTGCGGCCAATCGGATTTCCCGATTTACGGCCAATAGACATAAGCGCTGTTAGACTATTTAACAGTGTCAGCGTCTGTGAGCCCCAGACCTCTACGGTCTCCGAAAGAGTGTACAATCGTACACGAAGCGAAATGATATACGCTACTGTATATCTGAGATATCTATGATATCTGGCATTTATAATGCCCAGCGGATGATTGTCTGCTAAGGCGGAAGCCGACTGTCGTAATATCGACAAATTTGACATGTACACAGTACAGGGCAATAGCCCGTCAAATTAATAACAAAGCTACAAGAAGTAACTGAAATATATGAAATATATTCAGTACTTACACAGATTGTCAGCACACCAGATAGCATGTTTGGAAACCCACGATTACGGGTTAACTGAGAATAAATTCAGAAACAGACATACTGAGGGATACCCGCATAGCGGAACGATTCTCCTATTACAATGAAGTAAACTATGCTAGTCACAAGTTACTTCTTGGAGAATGATGGCTAGTAATTCCTATACGGGAATTGACTGGACTTTTGTGGTGTATATAAACATATGCCATCAGTAAAATACTGAGAAGATCTGATCATGTTGATGACATGTTATGATCTGTGTTGAGACTCCCTGACGAGGGTTAATCGCTAATTCGTATATTATGAATTAAAAAAACAACCCGAAACTCTGTTTCTGTAAATATATTTCTACAGAATTTACCCGCAGTTTGATAACTAAGGGCAGGTGTCGGAGTCTGAGCTACAACCATTAATGTACAGGTGTGGCTTACCGGATAGTTTAAATTATTATTGAGTCGTGCCTTCGGGCCTACTATCCAAACACGTGAATCGGTTTTAAACTCTCGTTTATCACTGATCCTTGTGCATGTCTTGATTGTTAGTCTCAGACCCAACATAAGACTGCCCTGTACACTAAGTTATACTTAGTGTACTAACGACTACGCCGTAGACGGTAGTCATCGTCCACAAGACGGTATACATGACCGTATACTGTTCGGACAGTATATATTACCGTATACTGTTAAGATACTACATAAATTGTAGATTTTCTGGTATTGTTAAACGATGCCAGGCAGAAAAACTCTCTGCAAAGACGAAAAACCGCTATAGTCGTTAATTCGACAAATTTGACACACATGGCCAAAGCCCGTCAAATCAGGCAAACTAAAGCATTTGTCACTGCCAGTGGGTGTATCTGTAATCGGATCCAACCCTGACCGCTGTCAATTGATAACACTTTGACATGATAACAGTTAGAGATACTGTTGATGGTAAACACACACTGAGTTCTGGGTTAAACCCCTGTGTTTGCTTCGCATTGGGCAGCAGCTGGATAAACTATTATCGGTTTTAGCCGGCGCTTTGCCCCCTCAAGGGCTCTGATGTACCTGGTAGCTACACAGCCATACTGTGTATCACCAGGATACTATATCATAAATCTCCCTTGATATTATTATAATAATAATATGAGGTCGACAAATGAGGGGCGCTAATTGTGCCGATCATACGCATTTAGTCCAGCTATAGCTGAATAGATGTAGAATTCTAACACACATATGCATTATTGGCCGACAGCCGCTGTGTTATTGCGTCCAGTTTGACGTTTAGAATTCCACCATATCGCTCGAGATTTGCGATACCACTCGAGACAGAGATATATTCCTCTGTTGTCTCAGACCTCGTTGTCGACTCTATTATAGGTACAAACGTACCGCAGGAGTGTTTTGATATGTGGCAAAGTACTATATACGCTTGCCTCGCAGATCAAAACTTATGAACGATGCGAAGCGATACCAGTACACGGTATCCGTGCTGCTCGTGTACAATAGTGTACATACACACTTACGGATCTATAGCATCCGAGTTATCAAACTCTACACTGCGTATCTGATATAACTTCAGATATAATACCTGACTGCTATATGTATTTACAAAATGCATGTCTAGGTTTTCCCTGACTACTGTATATACTGAATAAATCGGTTATCACGACGTATATATCACACCCCGATGGAGTTGTTGATATTCCTGGTTTTTGATATTTAAAATATTGAAAAGTATATATATCAGGATTTTCAGTCACCGAAACGTTTTGTTATACCTAGAAAATATATCATTTTCTTCTCAGACATTACGCTAAAGGGACCTAAAAAGAGGGGGCGTATAGTATACGGTCATACCGTACACAAAATATATGCAAGTTCAGCCCTGTGAGCTTGAGAGGATTCAAGCCAACAAAGGACTGACATGCCCGCCAATTCCAGCCTATAGACTGTCGGCATTGCGGCCAATCGGATTTCCCGATTTACGGCCAATAGACATAAGCGCTGTTAGACTATTTAACAGTGTCAGCGTCTGTGAGCCCCAGACCTCTACGGTCTCCGAAAGAGTGTACAATCGTACACGAAGCGAAATGATATATGCTACTGTATATCTGAGATATCTATGATATCTGGCATTTATAATGCCCAGCGGATGATTGTCTGCTAAGGCGAAAGCCGACTGTCGTAATATCGACAAATTTGACATGTACACAGTACAGGGCAATAGCCCGTCAAATTAATAACAAAGCTACAAGAAGTAACTGAAATATATGAAATATATTCAGTACTTACACAGATTGTCAGCACACCAGATAGCATGTTTGGAAACCAACTATTACGGGTTTACTGAGAATAAATTCAGAAACAGACATACTGAGGGATACCTGCATAGCGGAACGATTCTCCTATTACAATGAAGTAAACTATGCTAAGCACAAGTTACTTCTTGGAGAATGATGCTAGTAATTCCTATATGGGAATTGACTGGACTTTTGTGGTGTATATAAACATATGCCATCAGTAAAATACTGAGAAGATCTGATCATGTTGATGACATGTTATGATATGCGTTGAGACTCCCTGACGAGGGTTAATCGCTAATTCGTATATTATGAATTAAAAAAAACAACCCGAAACTCTGTTTCTGTAAATATATTTCTACAGAATTTACCCACAGTTTGAGAACTAAGGGCAGGTGTCGGAGTCTGAGCTACAACCATTAATGTACAGGTGTGGCTTACCGGATAGTTTAAATTATTATCGGAATTCATTCCACCCATAGCGGATCTAGATATAGAATACTATCTGTTCGCTACCAAACTCATGCTGTCTAAGTTACAGAAGAGTGGAGACCATTGGCTAATCTCTCAACTGAGAGACAAGCTCTGGATAAACGGAAAAAACCCACGATGATATTGTGGTGTCACGGGCCGATAAAAATAATACGACCGTCCTTCTCAATGTAGAGTACTACATTCATGAAACGTATAGACAACTATACGACGGTATTATGTCGAAATCGACAATGTCGATTCAACTGTGGAACGTGTACGTAATATCGTATATGGACTGAATATCAATGCGGCGCTCAGCCCTAGTTGTTTCAGATATACCTATTACACATTAATAGGAAAATTCCAACAGTATACTTTCTCCCTTAACTTGGGAGGAATCCTTGGAAAATCGAAAGTCTAGCGCACATCTAGTTCTTTTGACTGATTTATAAAATAAATCAACACTGCGTGAGTCTCCTGATGAGTGTACTACGCTGGCTTAATACTGACGTACAGCCAAAAAATACACGAAACAACACTTGGTATTTGGATAATCCAATACTAAACTAAATAAACGCACTGTTTATTTTCCCCATATGATGGTACACCGAACATTGTATTATAGTTTGGTAACGCCTGGGCATTTGTTGTCGAGTCTGAAGCTTGTACTAGGAATTGTGGGTACGGCTTACTTTTAGTCAGTTTTATTATATTTGGCTTTCGGGCTATTGCCCTCTGACTATGACGTGTGTATCGGTCAGATCCGTCTGTCTCGATCCCTACTTTTTCCTGATACTAGAAAAGTTTCAGACCAATCGCATACAAATGCCCTATGGTTTACGCGCGATGCGTGTTTACCGCTATAGTGTATTCACTTTAAAATATGTGAATCGCTATACCAGTCAGCCATTTTTGTGGCTTGAGTGATTTTCATTAATATATGATTATCTATAACACACTGCATACAAGAGTATGTCCTGTGTTAAATACATTGCACAATCTCCACAGATTGTTATAAGTCGTATATTCCCAGACGTACTGTCTGACCTATGTACACCAACAGCTGTGTACACAGCCCGATTCCGTATATCGGAGAGGCAAATAAGACTGTCTAAGAACAGACCGTTGACACTTGAGGCTATTTTCTACGCTGATGAAATCGGTGTGGATAACCCTCAGTATATTACAAGAATGAGAAACCTATATATATACATAATATTGGGCTGTATCTCTTGGACCATACCGGTCTCCTGGATATTACTGTATATTATAAAATAATATATATTATATTCTCTGCACTTCCACATATAACAATATATGATGGAGGAATGTATTCCCATTGTTTTACACTGCTGCCATTTAGTGTTGAGCAGACAGTGGGCGTGTCCTATCGAATAATGGGTCCACTGAACTGACGGCCACTTGCGCCTCTGTTGACCAATGAAATTGATCAACGACCGGTGAGCTCCCGCTTCATATACTAGGAGGCTTGTTACTTAAGATCGGTACTGGGTGAAAAGACTCAGACTGGAGGCTACACGTGTCCGAAGTTGACCGGTAACCAGAAAACTGTATGAAGCTAAAATGCTGAACAGATTTTCGTCCAGGGCGAAAGCCAAACGCTGCATAAAACGTGTTTATAAACACTTGGCAGACAAAAACCAGAACTTAAGAAGCCAAAGCATTGAGAATGCGAAACAGTACATTAGAAATCTGTCTAATGTCAGGCTCACTGGTGGTAATATATTATTGCTATCAAAGGGACTGAATTATGTTCCCTCCCCCGTCATAACCAGTTATACACTGGTGTAGGACTTGAGCTCTCTGGAAAGAGCGCCAGGCTATACGCACTATTCCTCCATGAGGCCTACATCTTACCTAAACACGACTTGTTTAGGAAGAAATCGGAATTCATTCCACCCATAGCGGATCTAGATATAGAATACTATCTGTTCGCTACCAAACTCATGCTGTCTAAGTTACAGAAGAGTGGAGACCAATGGCTAATCTCTCAACTGAGAGACAAGCTCTGGATAAACGGAAAAAACCACGATGATATTGTGGTGTCACGGGCCGATAAAAATAATACGACCGTCCTTCTCAATGTAGAGTACTACATTCATGAAACGTATAGACAACTATACGACGGTATTATGTCGAAATCGACAATGTCGATATCGATTCAACTGTGGAACGTGTACGTAATATCGTATATGGACTGAATATCAATGCGGCGCTCAGCCCTAGTTGTTTCAGATATACCTATTACACATTAATAGGAAAATTCCAACAGTATACTTTCTCCCTTAACTTGGGAGGAATCCTTGGAAAATCGAAAGTCTAGCGCACATCTAGTTCTTTTGACTGATTTATAAAATAAATCAACACTGCGTGAGTCTCCTGATGAGTGTACTACGCTGGCTTAATACTGACGTACAGCCAAAAAATACACGAAACAACACTTGGTATTTGGATAATCCAATACTAAACTAAATAAACGCACTGTTTATTTTCCCCATATGATGGTACACCGAACATTGTATTATAGTTTGGTAACGCCTGGGCATTTGTTGTCGAGTCTGAAGCTTGTACTAGGAATTGTGGGTACGGCTTACTTTTAGTCAGTTTTATTATATTTGGCTTTCGGGCTATTGCCCTCTGACTATGACGTGTGTATCGGTCAGATCCGTCTGTCTCGATCCCTACTTTTTCCTGATACTAGAAAAGTTTCAGACCAATCGCATACAAATGCCCTATGGTTTACGCGCGATGCGTGTTTACCGCTATAGTGTATTCACTTTAAAATATGTGAATCGCTATACCAGTCAGCCATTTTTGTGGCTTGAGTGATTTTCATTAATATATGATTATCTATAACACACTGCATACAAGAGTATGTCCTGTGTTAAATACATTGCACAATCTCCACAGATTGTTATAAGTCGTATATTCCCAGACGTACTGTCTGACCTATGTACACCAACAGCTGTGTACACAGCCCGATTCCGTATATCGGAGAGGCAAATAAGACTGTCTAAGAACAGACCGTTGACACTTGAGGCTATTTTCTACGCTGATGAAATCGGTGTGGATAACCCTCAGTATATTACAAGAATGAGAAACCTATATATATACATAATATTGGGCTGTATCTCTTGGACCATACCGGTCTCCTGGATATTACTGTATATTATAAAATAATATATATTATATTCTCTGCACTTCCACATATAACAATATATGATGGAGGAATGTATTCCCATTGTTTTACACTGCTGCCATTTAGTGTTGAGCAGACAGTGGGCGTGTCCTATCGAATAATGGGTCCACTGAACTGACGGCCACTTGCGCCTCTGTTGACCAATGAAATTGATCAACGACCGGTGAGCTCCCGCTTCATATACTAGGAGGCTTGTTACTTAAGATCGGTACTGGGTGAAAAGACTCAGACTGGAGGCTACACGTGTCCGAAGTTGACCGGTAACCAGAAAACTGTATGAAGCTAAAATGCTGAACAGATTTTCGTCCAGGGCGAAAGCCAAACGCTGCATAAAACGTGTTTATAAACACTTGGCAGACAAAAACCAGAACTTAAGAAGCCAAAGCATTGAGAATGCGAAACAGTACATTAGAAATCTGTCTAATGTCAGGCTCACTGGTGGTAATATATTATTGCTATCAAAGGGACTGAATTATGTTCCCTCCCCCGTCATAACCAGTTATACACTGGGGTAGGACTTGAGCTCTCTGGAAAGAGCGCCAGGCTATACGCACTATTCCTCCATGAGGCCTACATCTTACCTAAACACGACTTGTTTAGGAAGAAATCGGAATTCATTCCACCCATAGCGGATATAGATATAGAATACTATCTGTTCGCTACCAAACTCATGCTGTCTAAGTTACAGAAGAGTGGAGACCATTGGCTAATCTCTCAACTGAGAGACAAGCTCTGGATAAACGGAAAAAACCACGATGATATTGTGGTGTCACGGGCCGATAAAAATAATACGACCGTCCTTCTCAATGTAGAGTACTACATTCATGAAACGTATAGACAACTATACGACGGTATTATGTCGAAATCGACAATGTCGATATCGATTCAACTGTGGAACGTGTACGTAATATCGTATATGGACTGAATATCAATGCGGCGCTCAGCCCTAGTTGTTTCAGATATACCTATTACACATTAATAGGAAAATTCCAACAGTATACTTTCTCCCTTAACTTGGGAGGAATCCTTGGAAAATCGAAAGTCTAGCGCACATCTAGTTCTTTTGACTGATTTATAAAATAAATCAACACTGCGTGAGTCTCCTGATGAGTGTACTACGCTGGCTTAATACTGACGTACAGCCAAAAAATACACGAAACAACACTTGGTATTTGGATAATCCAATACTAAACTAAATAAACGCACTGTTTATTTTCCCCATATGATGGTACACCGAACATTGTATTATAGTTTGGTAACGCCTGGGCATTTGTTGTCGAGTCTGAAGCTTGTACTAGGAATTGTGGGTACGGCTTACTTTTAGTCAGTTTTATTATATACAGTGGGACAAGCCGTCCAGCTCCTATGTCAAGGAAAGGAAGCACATTACATTATTATCAGCAGAAAGCCACCACCCCCAAACAATTTCTATATTGATTACAAGTGAAAACTATAACTGGTAAACAATTAAGGGCAAAAAAATTGTTTTGAGCAGTCAAATAAATTTTTAGGACTGAGGATGGTATTTTGTTATATCAAGTTTTCAGCAGTACTTTGCTGTTGTGTTACAACTGCGAGAGGATGGACAAATTAATTATGTCGATTCATTATCTCAGATATTATTTTGTTTTCATAAAACGGAATATTTCGTGCACCCATGGCAGACTGGGATACTTTTGCCGGGGCACACTCGGACAATATTAATCAAAAATCACACTTAAGGTCAAATGTAATCATTACAGTGACCCTATATCAGGAAATGATTGAAAATTTGGTGCTATAGGCGATAGCGATAAATAAATAACTCAAGCTTGGCAAACTATTGAGGTCAAAAGGTCACCAATAAAAAAATCCTACAAAATCTCATTTTTGGGGGGGGGGGGGGGTATATTTCGGTCGATGTATTAGGGCAGGCGTTGTCTAAGGTACATGTAGCAAGACTCAAGGCACAAGGGAAAGTTCACAGCAACTCATTAAAACATGGAAATCATGAAAGACACGTAGCTTTATTTCTAAATGACATGACCCATTGTGTCAATTAGGCCCTTGTTGTGGATAGAGTGGATTGAAGATGGTTTGGAATAAACTGAATCATTTTACAGGGCTTTTCATCCGTTCAAATTTATTCTCCATTAGATTCAAACTTGTTCCGTGTGTTCTAACAGCCTTACAAAGTATCATGACATTATACCGTTAGATACCATCAGCGTTGTCAAGTATCGTAATATTTCATTACTAGATTCTAACAGCGTTGTCAAATATCGTGATGTTTCATTATTAGATTCTAACTGCGTTGTCAAGTATCGTGACGTTTCACGGTTAGATACTAACGGCGTTATCTGGTATCAGGCCTTTAATGTCCGCGTTATCAAGTATCGTGATGTTACACTGTTAGATTTAAACAGCATTATGAAGTCGGTTATCGTGACGTCAGTAGTATATAAAGGAGATCTGGGGTCGCATTCGGGGCAGATAAAACTTACATGCGGAGTCAACGCGATCGGAATTGGCCTTTGAACCCTGCGCATGCGCACAATACCGGATAAAAATGGTGCGCAGGGGTCAAAGGTCACTTCCGGTCGCGTGACTCCGCATGTAAGGGTTATCTGTCCCTAAATGCAACCCCAAATCCCATTGAGTTGCTACGATGTTAATTGACATCTCTGGGGAAAATGCAGCAAGAGTTGTTTGCCCCTGAATACACTTTATTATATGTCCTTCAGTTACTTCAATGTTAATTTACATGTCCGGGAAGTATGCAACAAGAGTTATCTGCCCCTGAATACTGCTTTATATGTCATTCAGTTACCTCAATGTTAATTGACATCTCCCGGAATGCACGTCATCAAAACATGGTCCCCGACAATATCGCCAGCAATATATTTAGCAAAAATGGAAATTGGGGAACCCTCCTTTTCTCCACATGTCCTGTAAACAGAACCAATTGGGTAGAGACATGGGAATTTCCACAAATGAGTCGCCTGGACCCATGCTTCCGCCCTAGGATAGTGTGGAGTGAGTCCACATGGCTTTGCTTGCGCAGGGGCCAAAGGACACACCCAGTCAAGCTACTGGAGCCAGATGTATCTGGACTAAAGCATTACCGGGCAGTACGGGGAATTACCAAAAAATAATTATGATAGACCTTTTTGAGCCAAGCCGTGCTCGATCTGATTACCTGGCAGAGTTACCTCAGCGTATGTGTGTTGATGTGTTGAGGAGGAGGAGGAGGAGGAGGAGGAGAAATTGGGTTGATTGAGTGAGTGAGTGAGTGAGTGATCACACAAGGTCGTTTGTAAACCATTACCCTCAGTCTGTAACCTCCCTCTGACCGGGTACCATGCCGAGTACATGTACGTTCTGTCAGAGAACCTTCTCTCGTCGCGACAATATGCCCAGTTATATTTAATGCAAACACAACCAAGAGACACAACCGTGTCCCGCTATGGGTACACCAAGTGGAGTAGAGCATCCCTATGGGTGCACTCCAGGGATTCTTCCATTCGGCATGGAATAGACTATGGGTCCGTTTTTCGGCAAGGCTTTGGTGTAAGACCTCCCATTGAAAAGGTAATATCCTGGACAAAAGACTAACAATACAACTTGCAGCAGATCCTTTGTCAATTATATTTCGTGAGTCTTACACCAAATCGTTGCCCGTTTTTCGGTCACAAATTGTCGTAAAATCTTCAACTCAAATCACTTATATGTATATATTTTCTGAAAGAGCATGATTAAACTATTATTTTAAGATATAGCACTGCTATGTTATAGAAAAATGAATCTCGAACATTCTCCGCCAAGCTTCAATTTCCAGAACAATCTGTAAGAGCGATTTCCAGTTAAAAAGGCAAAAAAAGTTGGGGTCAACCTGCCCGTTTTTTGTCAGATTTTCTTCCCGTGAATGAATCCTGATTTTTAGGCACACCCGAGGGGCATAACTGAGGCAGGACAAAATTTACTCCATGATCCCGATCAGCGGAAGACGAAACCAGCCATCGATCTGTACGTGCTCGTTTGCAGCGTTGATAATGCTGAATAGGATGGTATTATAGATATAAGCTATTAAGAAGACAAGAAGAATTATGATGTAGCAGAACACGGACAGTCTATCGTATTATGAAATTAGTCAATCCGATGTTTAATTGGGGTCATTACTACGAAACTGTGGAAGGCCACCTTAAGGGGCAAGGTGTTATGCGCGAAATTAATTATTTTCATTTATCGCAATCTGGGAGTGTTTGCGAGTATGGCGCTATACACCACTTGCCAGTTATACATATTATTGTAGGAAATCCGACCGATAACTTTCCCCCTACCCCATTTTTGTTTTGATCACTTTTGCCAACTCTAGTAGAATTTTCGGAAACAAAACTCAAAATTAACTCATTTACTCTTAATAATGGACATCCATTCGGCAATATGAAGGCCGTGGTTGCTTTTTCGCTTTCCAATGATACCAGAAACGCGGGGAAAAAACTAAGAGATGTAACCAAGTCAAATTATTGGTAATTTTGCATTAAATTTTCTCCTAGAAACATAGGAAATGCTTCAGAAACTTGACAAATAATTCATAAAACCTCAATAATATACACCCGTTTCATCCTTTTTGGACTGTAAATGGGTTCTCTTTGTGAAGAAACTAGTTATGGCAAATTTATATCATTCTGATAGGGCCTCGTTCTGCCATAATATCCACCGAAATCTCATTCCATGGGGAGATAACTCCTGTATGGAATACAGTATGCAATACAGTATGCAATAACTTCAATAGTATACTAATGGACACACTGTGGATTATTTTAATCGAACTCCTGGTCTTCTTTCCACCTGACTCCGAAAACAGCGCTTCAGATGTAACTGGGCAAGCAAAACTAAACAATCTGGCGTAAGGATACATCTCCGCTCCGTAATGGAGTCTACATTGAGATAATGCATAGACTCCACTATTATGCCTTAAAGGGTGCACTCCAGGGATTCTTCCATTCGGCATGAAATAGACTATGGGTCCGTTTTTCGGTCACAAATTGTCGTAAAATCCAAATCACTTATATGTATATATTTTCTGAAAGAGCATGATTAAACTATTATTTTAAGATATAGCATTGCTACATTATAGAAAAATGAATCTCGAACATTCTCCGCCAAGCTTGCTTCATTTTTCCTAGAAAACTCTCTAAAATGTCGAAAAATGGTCAAATTTGACTCAATTTCCAGAAAAATCTGTAAGAGCGATTTCAATTAAACTTCTTACTCGCGTTCCCTGGTCCGGTCTCCAGTTAAAAAGGCAAAAAAAAAAAGTTGGGGTCAACCTGCCCGTTTTTGTCAGATTTTCTTCTCGTAAATGAGTCCTGATTTTAGGCACACCCAAGGGGCATAACGGAGGCAGGACAAAATTTACTTCA